>CAUYRH010036814.1:0-12538 GCA_963574655.1 Perodicticus potto | reverse complement strand
TCAGGCTCCCGAGTAGCTGGGACTACAGGCGCCCGCTACAACGCCTGGCTATTTTTCTGTTTTGCAGTTTGGCCGAGGCTGGGGTTTGATCCCGCCACCTTCGGTATATGGGGCTGGCACCTTACTCAATGAGCCACAGGTGCCGCTCACGAGAGGCAGGCTTCTAATCTCAGCATGTTTTTCTCTCAAGCTCAAATGTTTCTTCTCTGTGCTACAAGGGCTTCCTTCAAAACAAGGATGATTGCTATAAATAAGACTATATTTAGTACACGTAGGCCAGATGCAGTGGCTTATGCCTATAATCCTAGCACTCTAGGAGGCTGCAGCAGGAGGATTCCTTGAGGTCAGGAGTTCCAGACCAGCTCCAGCAAGAGCTAGACCTTGTCTCTAGAAAAATGTTAGCTGGGCATGGTGGATCGTGCCTGCAGTCTCAACTACTTCGGAGGCTGAGGTGGGAGGATTGCTTGAGCCCAGGAGTTTGAGGTTGCAGTGAGCTATGATAACACTACCACACTGTAGCCTGGGTGGCAGAATGAGACCCTGTTTCAGAAAAAAAGATTATATTTGTGATTATAAACTAGTGCAAACTGGAAAAAACTTAGGTTGCATTATTAATAATAATGATGATAACAATTATTTATACAGATTGCTTATTGAATACCTTTCACATACAAGGCATTATGGCAGAGATTTTAAAAAATTAATAGACTTTATTTATTTATTATTTCAGGGTACAAATGTGAGGGTATAAACAACTAGGTTACAATATTTGCATATGTCAGGTAGAGTCCCTCTTGCAGTTGTGTCCTGCACCCAAAAGGTGCGCCAAGACCCTTACATTGTGTCCATTAAGTGGGAGCACACCAATCCCCTCCTTTCCTTCCCTCTCCCTCCTCCCTCATTTCACCTTCCCCAACTCAAAATGAATTGAGTTTTTCTCTTAGGTGGGCATGTATTAGATAGTCTACTGGCTTCATATTAGTATTGAGTACATTGGATATTTGCTTTTCCATTCTTGTGATACTTTACTAAGAAGAATGTGTTTCAACGCCATCCAGGTTGATACAAAAGATGTAAAGCCTCCATCTTTTTATGGCTGCATAGTATTCCAAGCTATACATATATCACAGTTTATTTTTTTTTTTTTTATTGAATCATAGCTGTGTACAATAATTCAATCATGGGGTACAGTGTGCGGGTTTCACATACAATCTGAGATATTTTTATCAACCTGATTGACATAACATTCCTGAGATTTTCTTATATCACAGTTTATTAATCCATTCCTGGGTTGATGGGCACTTAGGTTGTTTCCACATCTTGGTGATTGTAAATTGAGCTGCGATAAACAATCTAGTGCAAATGTCCTTATGATGAAATTTTTTTCTTCTAGGTAGATGTCTAGAAATGGGACTGTGGGATCAAATGGGAGGTCTATAGACTTTACTATTAAAACAGTTTTTAATTTACATAAAAATTAAGCAGATAGTACAGAGAGTTCTCATATACCCCTCACCCTATCCATACACAGTTTCCTCTATTATTAACGTCTAACATAGTATGATACATTATTATTAACTGAAATCCATAGTTTACTCATGCTTCCTTTGTCTTTTCCTAATCCCTTTTTTTTGTTGTATGATCCCATCCAGGAGCCCATGTTACCTTTACTTATATTACCTCCGGAGGTCTCATCTGTGACCTCTTCTCAGACTTCACTTTTGATGACCTTGAGGATTTTGAGGAGTACTGGTCAGATATATTGTAGGACGCTCCTCTCTTAGAATTTGTCTTGTTTTTTTCATGATTATGTTTGGAGTTATGAGCTTTTTAGAGGACTATTACAAAGGTAAAGTGCCATTTTCATCACATCATACAAAGTTACATAGTACCACATGATTTAGGACTATTGTTGTTGACCTTGATCACCTGACTGAAGCAGTGTTTATAAGGTTTTCTGCTGTAAAGCTACTTTTTGTCTTTGCCTTCCCATACTGTAGTCTTTGGAATAAAAGTCACTATGTGCAGCTCACACTTAAGGAGTAGAGATAAAGGCTCGTTTGCCTTTAGGAAAGAAGTAGTAACTATATAATATATTTGCAATTCTTCTGCATGAGAGATTTCTTTATTTTCCCTAATTTATTAGTTTATTTATATTATTATGGACTTCTGGGTCTTTTTTTTTTTACACTTAGGGTTATAATCCATTGCTACTTTATTTTGTGGCTCAAATTATTTCAGCTTTGGTCATTCTGAGTTCTTTCAGTGGGCTTCTGTGTCCATTTGACATATCCTATCAAGATGTGTGTCTACGTGTCTTGTACAGTTCCTTCCTTTCTGATGCTACAAGATCACCTGGGCTCATCGTATATTTTTCCTGCCCCAGTACTCAAATCAGCCATTTCTCCAAGGAGCCCTGGTTCCTAGGAATACAGAATGGGATTGGAAACCAAGATGTGGGCCTTAAGTATGCTCATTGCTACCAGGTGTCATCTCTTCTAGCCCCTCTTAGCTGACAGAACAAAGAAAATACCTGCATATACTAATATAAATATATATGCACTTAACTGTAAATATTTCTAAATATAACCATCTATATCTATACTAAGTTAAACATGAGTTCTTACTGCTGTCTCCAACTCTAGTCTATTACCTCATGGATTATTCTATCCTGCTCCCCTCCTTCATCTCCCACTTATTAGAAATGTTAAATATATGATTTTATTTTACATAAGATATATATATATATATATGATCTTATTTAATGGTATTATTTGTGGTATAGCTATTGTTATCTCATTTTATAGTTGAAGAAACGGAGGCTCGGAGCTTATAAATTTTTTTCAAAGACACAACAATTAAGAAGTAGAACTACAACTTCTTGGAGGAAAAGATCAAAAGGGGTGTAGAATTGAGAAGGTATATGGTTTGCATAGTAGCCTATATTGGTGAATCAGTAAAAGAGATTAATACTAGATTGGTATGACCCTGAATTAAACACTGATGATTCTGAAATTATGCCGACTGTTTAAATGTCATGCACATCTCTTTAAGGAGCAAATTGCACTGAAGATATATTACTAATTATACATCACCCCATGAGTCAACTGCAAAGCTGTTTAAATTTCTTTTGTGTCTTCTAAAAGAAATAGTGACCTACTCCTAAATTCATAAAAATCATTGGGTACACATTGGTACACTTTTAATCAATTGATTACAGGATAATAATGGGAGTGAATTAGAAAGGTAATTAGTACCTCTAATTACCTTTCAAGTCTTCCTGAATCATTAAAAAAATTACCTAACAAGCTGGGCGCTGTGGCTCACACCTATAATCCTAACATTCTGGGAGGCCGAGGAGGGTGGATTTCTTGAGCTCAGGAGTTGGAGAGCAACTTGAGCAAGAGCGAGACCCTGCCCCTACTAAAATAGAAAAAGTTAGCTGAGTGTAGTGGTAGGCACCTATAGTCTCAGCAACTTGGGAAACTGAGGCATGAGGATTACTTGAGCCCAAGAGTTTGAGGTTGCTGTGAGTTATGATGATGCCAGGGCACTCAACTCTAGGGTAACAGAGTAAGAGTCTGTCTCAAAAAAAAGAAAAAAATCCCAGGCCAATATCTGGGGAAAGACTTTATGAAGATGACTGCCATGGCAATTGCAACAACAACTAAAATAAACAAATGAAATTTAATTAAACTGAAAAGCTTCTGTACAGCTAAGGAGATAACAACCAAAGCAAACAGACAACCTAACCAAATGGAAAGCATATTTGTATATTTTGAATCAGACAAAAGCTTAATAATTAGGATCTATAAAGAACTTAAATTAATCCACATGAGAAAAGCCAATAATCTCATACATCAGTGGGGAAAAGAGATGAACAAAACCTTCTCTAAAGAGATGAATGGCTAGCAAACATATGAAAAAATGCTCATCATCCCTAATTATTAGAGAAATGCACATTAAAACCACCCTCAGATATCATCTAACACCATTGAGAATGGTCCACATCACAAAATCTCAAAACTGCAGGTGCTGGTGAGGATGTGGAGAGAAAGGAACATTTTTACACTGCTGGTGGGACTGCAAACTAAAACAATCTTTTTGGAAGGAAGTATGGAGAAACCTCAAAGAACTCAACCTAGACCTCCCATTTGATCCTGAAATCCCATCACTGGGCATCTATCCAGAAGGAATAAAAACCTTTTATTTAGACACTTGTACTAGGCTGTTTATTGCAGCTCAATTTACAATTGCTAAAATGTGGTAACAGCCTAAATGCCCCTTAACCCAGGAATGGATTGGCAAGCTGTGGGATATGTATACCATGGAATACTATTCAGCCACTAAAAATAATGGAGATTTTGCAGCATTTGTATTAACCTGGATGGAGGTGGAACACATTATTCTTAGTGAAGCATCACAGGAATGGAGAAGTATTAATCCTATCTATTCAACTTTGATATGAGGACAATTAATGACAATTAATGACATGGTAGGGGTGGGGGAAGGATAGAGCAGACAGAGAGAGAAGGTGGGAGGGGGTGAGGGAAAGGAAAAGGGGGAAAAAAGAAAAGAAAATAGTGACTAATTTTCACATAAATTGGATTTAATTTTGACCAAAGTACCTTATTTGAACAATAATTTTTTTTTTTTTTTTTTTTGTAGAGACAGAGTCTTCACTTTATCACCCTTGGTAGAGTGCCATGGAGTCACAGCTCACAGCAACCTCCAGCTCCTGGGCTTACGTGATTCTCTTGCCTCAGCCTCCCGAGTAGCTGGGACTACAGGTGCCCACCACAACACCCGGCTATTTTTTAATGCAGTTTGGCCAGGGCAGGGTTTGAACCCACCACCCTCGATATATGGAGCCGGCACCCTACTCGCTGAGCCACAAACGCTGCCCTGAACAATAATTTTTAATTCAACTTGTTAATAGGTTCTTTAGGATATTGCATCCTCATTTATAAATGAAATGTGTTTGTAATTTTCCTTTATAATAATATACTTTTTCCAATTTTAATATCAGTTATATCCAGATGAAGTAGAATGATTTTGAAATATTTCTTCTTTTTCCAGTGTCTATAAGATTTGGCATGATCTGTTTTTTTGAAATTATCCTCTATTTTTATTTATAAATATTGTTCATTTTTTGAGACTTTGGGAAAAAAAAAAGAAGTTAACTGATGACTCCATGCTGAACCTCAGAGTCAAAGCATTCTATGATAGACATACTTTTATCTGACAATGTGAATGTTACTTTTTTTTACATTATTATTATTATTATTATTATTGCTCAATATTTCATTGCAACAATCATCTGATTTCTTTTCTGAATGTATTTATCTTATTTCATTTTTTATGAGGTTTTGTTTCTAGTCCTTATCTTAAACACTGTTATTGTTATTAAATTTTAAGCCTCTTTAATTTTGTGAAGGCAAAAAGTGGAAACCAAATAAACACATGTATATGTATAGAGAAAATAAAAAAAACTCAGATATTCATAGTCATTTCAATGAAGGTCTTTCTTAAAAAAAATGGCATTACTTCTATGAGCTTACTTCTATGAGCTTCTTGTTTCAAATCTACATGTCCAGTATAATCATGAAAAAAACAATCAAATTCCAACAGACAGGCCTTCTAAAGTATTTGACCATTTTTCCCTCAAAACTGTCATCATCAGCAAAAACAAGACATGTCTGAGAAACCAAGAGAAGCCTAAGGAGACATGACAACTAAAGATAATGTTGCACTCTGGCTGGGAATCCAGATCATTTAAAAAGACATCAGGTAAAAACTAAAGAAATCCAAACAAAGTACTGACTTTAGTTAACATTAATAGTTCATTAACTCTTAACAAATGTACTAGACTAATATAAAATATTATTAATGGGGGAAATGGGTGTGGGATATATAGACACTCTCAGTTGTACTACCTTCAATTTTCCTGTAACTTTATTCAATTTGTTTACAAATGTTTTAAGAGGTCAGGGGGCCTGTGAATATAAGCTCCCAAAAGCATTCCTCACATCAACTGTAGGGCACTACCCTCTGGCTTGAATAATCCATCCAGGACACGATGGCCAGGAAAGCAAAAGGATAACAGCACCCTTCCTGGGTCCTTCTTACAAGGTATCCCTGTGGGTTACTCCCTGACATCTTCTCAAACCCTGAACATAAGTCCTCTTTTTTCCTATTTGCACCTGCTGAGGCCTATAGTTAAGTAAACAAACATCTGGCAGATGGTAATATGCCAGACCTGTTAACATCCATGACCCTCTTGATCTGGCCTTGTTAATTAGTTCTACCTGTGGCTTATGCAATTATTTGTTTTGCTTGTTTTTCAGGTTACTGAAACTTCCACACAGAACCTTCTCTACCTGCTCTGATAGCATACTCCTCAGTCTTCACCTAAGAGGACACACAAACCAAAAGAACTACAAAGAAGTGGAACCTTACTCAGAGAAGTGTTCCCCAGATGAAAGGTCTACTTGGAGGGTTTGTGGTTCCATTTGGCATAGAAAATAAATAGGAACTACCTCTAAATACAAGCTTAATTAAAACAAACACCAAAAAAACACAATGGAAAAAAAAAAAATCAGTGAACATAACCGGGCGTTGTGGCAGGCATCTGTAGTCCTAGCTACTCGGGAGGCTAAAGGAAGAGAATCGCCAGAACCCAAGGGCTAGAGGTTGCTGTGAGCTGTAATGCCATGGCACTCACCAAGGGTGACAAAGTGACACTCTGTCTCTAAAAAAAAAAAACAGTGAACAAAAAACAAAAATATCTTTGAAATTTAAAATATGATTGGTCTTGAAGGGATGTCATTGAGTCCCTTCAAAAGAGAAAACTATAGGCCCAGATATTTTTAAATTAACATAAATGCAGAAAGAAAAAAAATAGCTGGAAATAACAACAAGAATATCAATTGTAACAATAAATGCACTGGGTAAAAATCTGAACTCAACTATATAAAAACTCAAGAGACATCCAAAACAAAAGAACTCCAAAGTTGAAAGTAAAATTGTAAAAAAAAAATAAAAGAAAGAAAAGGCAAATACAAACAAGAAATATGCAGTGGTATATTTAATTAAAATTATAAAGAATTAAAAACATAAATGCACTAGATAAAAGACCTTACATGAGAGAATAACTCATACTGAAATAATTGTCCCTAAACATTTCAAATAGCACACTTGAAACATTTTAAACGAAACTCCCATAAAGGAAGAAATGAAATCAATCATACACTACAAATGGGATATTAGGCAACCTTCTAATTAAAATTAAGTAATAGTATGGTAGGTATATGTATTTAGTCTAAAAGGTTTATAAACCAGATAGAATATAGTTTCTATTTAAGTACCTGTGGAAATGTTTACAAAAGCTGCTATTAGGCTACTAAAAAGAAAATCCTTAGTAAAAAAAAGTAACAAAAATAGTGAAGACCACATTACCAGAAAGCAAAACTAGAAATTAGCAAACATAGAAAAAACAATTCCAATGACTTTGAAATTTGAATGTTGCTTCCAAGAAATAACCAGAGAATCAACAGCACAACTACAAACATCTAAAAACAATAAAAATACATATTGCACATCAAAATATACAGAACATAGCTCAAACTCTAACTGCTATGCAATAGCAAAGCCTCACACATAAAGAGATAAACTAAACATTTAATTAACACAGTGAAAAAAGCAACAAGATATACTAAGGGTGATTTATAAGTTAAAAACATAAATTACAGAGCTAGAACAGTTACAGATGTTCAAGAAAATATGCTTGAAGATTTCAGAGGAGGAACAGTTTTGAACAAGGCCATGACTGCGAGTAGCTTAATAAATGATGGAAAACCAAAACTAGTTAAGTTTAAACTCCCTTAGCACCGAACAGACGACTCTAAGACAGCTGCACGCAGCAAAGAGTTAAGACAATGAGGCATTGCCGCTGTGAAAGGAGGGATCAAGACCTCTCAATTGAGGATTAGATTAATATAACGAGGTGGCACAGCCTAAGGATTCTAGAGCCGCCAGGAACTTGACATCTGCTAATTATGGGAAGAGGGTACTACCTCTCTGTGAAGAGGTCTGTTTTTAATCGAATAGGTCACAGGTAGGCAGCAACTTGAGATAAAACTGTCTTGTGAGATTAGCTCAGGTAAAGCCACACAGAAAGCAGTTTGCAAATGAGTGTCTGAAATAAATAAAATACTTGGAAGTTTTAATGTGTTTTAGTGGGGGGGGGGGGGGAGGAGGCAGTGGTGGCCTGGAATGATAGCGAAAGCACCGAAAGATGGAAAAGAGAGGACTCCATTTTCGTTCCCAGTTTATTGATCTAGCCACTTCTGGTATTTTCCAGAGGCCATCAAGACCAAACATTCCCAACCAGCTGATCATGATTTATTAATCAAATTACGCGTCTGGAGACTGAGCTCACTACAGAAGGGAAGAGGGGACAGGAGTGAAATTAAATCCCTGCTTGAGAAGAATCGGACCTAGACCCCAGCCGTCTTGTTTCCCCTGCTAGCCCTTTACGTCTGCTCTCTCCCGCGCTTCCATCCTTCTCCGTCAGCTCGCGCTTTCCTTTGAGTTGGAATAACCGCAAACAAGCAGAGTGGAACTGCACATTCCCCGTGCCACACACAGGCGTCCCCGCCGCCCGTTGACCCAAGAGATACCTGCGAGCGCGACCCCCGTCCAGGGCTCCGTTCAGTCACGCTCTGGTGCCAATTCCCAGAGAAGCCGCCTAAATCGCTGTCCTGCCGGGTGAAACAGGACGGCGTTGCTAGCCACGCAGCATTTAAATCCGCCGATCTCGCCGCCCCTCGCCCTAGATGCCGTCTCAAAAATTGCTACGGCGCACTCTCACGCATGCGCACCAGCCCTGGAGGAGCCCCAGAAGCCCCCGCGACCCGAGTCTCTGTTGTAGACCCGGGCCGGCTCTCGGCAGCCCCTTTCCCCAAACTCCGCCCCCTCCCCAGACTCTACGCCTCTTACCCCGCCTCTTACCCAAGAGCCGGCTCAAACCTTTTTGGAACCCTGGAGCCAAGACACAAGGTTCAGCTACTTCTTCTGGAGGGCTGGGGAGAAAAGCGTCAAGTTGGCTGAAACCTTACTTACTACGTACCCTCTCTTCTTTCTGCTTCCCATTGGCCTGGAATCAAAAAAATGACGTAATTTCAACTAGCTGTCCTCTTGTATATTATATTGCATGGTCTTTATTGATTTCTTAGTTTACTGATTCATTCCTTCAGTTTTGCCTATATGTGAAAGATCCTGCAGGCATGGCGCCTGTAGCTCAGTGGCTAGGGCGCCAGCCACATACACTGGAGCTGGCAGGTTCGAACCAGCCCGGGCCTGCCAAACAACTATGACAACTACAACCAAAAAATAGCCGGGCTTTGTGTCGGCCGCCTGTAGTCTCAGCTACTTGGGAGGCTGAGGCATGAATCACTTAAGTTCAGGAGTTGGAGGTTGCTGTGAGCCGTGACACCACGGCACTCTACCGAGGGCGACATAGTGAGACTCTGTCCCAAAAGGAAAAAAAAAAAAATCCTGGAGATCATGAGTTCGATTTTGGTTTGTTGAGTATGTGATACTTTGTGACATTCAAGAAGGTTGTGATTTAACCATTTGGATGTAGGAAAGTTTATGTCACTCTCGGTAGATGATAATTGATGTTATGAGTTGGAATCAGTTTCTAGAGAGAGAGGAAAAAAAATTGAGTATAAGGAGATGTGCTAGGATTGCCCCAGGAATGCCCCCAATGGTTGAGTCACGAAAATGGGCTTACAAAATATGTAGAAAGAGGAGGATCAGCCTAAGAGGTAGGAGGAAATCTGGTGGGTGTGGAGACACAGAGGTAAGGGAAGTGTGTGTCACAAAGGAGAGAATGCTCAGTGGTAGTAACTGCATGATCATATGATTAGGGCTTAAACAGAGGCATGAAGGCAGTGTGGTAAAAGCAGAGAGAAAGAACTCAAGCTAATTAAGTCAGGAAAAGCCTTCCAGAAGGAGATTTAAATTTCAGTCCAGGTGTTGATTAAGACAAGACAAGATAGTAACCAGAATTTTTCTTCATTTTTGGCCAATCTACTTTGCACCTCTTTTTTTTGTTTGTTTGTTTGTTTTTTTGTTTTTTGGCAGTTTTGGCCAGGGCCAGGGTTGAACTTGCCATCTCTGGTATATGGGGCCAGCACCCTACTCCTTTGAGACACAGGCGCCGCCCAGTACTTTGCACTTCTTATCTATCATAAACTATAGATGCCATGTCATTTAATCATCACTACAACTGAGATTATTATCTCCCCCAAATTTATGGAAATGGAGATAGCAATGCTTCAAGCTCCTATCTCTTCGTACTTGTTCCACTTCTGCCCCCTCAAATGCTTCAAGATGTAGATGGTCAGTAGTAAGATATGACCGAATTGTAAAATAGTATTTTCTAAAATTGATATATGTCATGAACTGTTTGTGAGGGGATTAATCTTTATTAAAATCACATTCAACTAGCTAGACAAAATAATAGTTTTAACTTCAAAGTGTTGCCAACAAACAGGCTCAAGCATGCTATATAGCCAATTAAGAGGCAGAGAAATGGAAAAGGCATGAAATAGGAGGGAAAATGACAGCCTTCCTCTCACACCTCTCATAGGTACGACATTTCTTTCTTTATTTAACTTAATACAATTTTATTTAACAAACATGTAGCCTGCTCAATACTGTGTGAAGGGCTTTACATACATCGCTTCATTTAATTTGTTCTATAAACTTTTTTTTTTTTAATCAAATGGGGTGGGGTGGGGGGTTTCCTGGAACACGGCTTTACCTAGCCACCCTTCACTCCCCTCTCCCCAGGGAACAGGGGAGAAGGAACTGAGCTGCCGTCAAGGACAAGGTCTCCTCCTACTTCCCGCAACTGTCTTTGCAGGCTTGACGTTCTCCCCTTAGCTAGAGGCAGGGGGTCTCCACCCCTCGTCCAAATCCTGGCGGTGGGAGGATGGATGGCTTTTTCCGGGTCATTGGCTTAGTCTCCCTACTCCCAGCCACCGTTCGGGTTCTATGGCGGAGCTAGGCTCCCCGGAGGGCGGCGGGGACATTCCAGTCCTCCCACTATCCGCCCTAAGTCGCAGGGGTGGGGGACCGCAATTACTCTATCCCTGCAAGCGGCTTTGACCCGGTTTCTTCTCCCTCCCTATTGGCCTGAGTAACCCAGAAGAGGAAAATAAGGATTTGATGAATGGTTTCTTCTCCCTCCCTACTGACCTGAACAACCCCGAAAAGGAAACTAAGGATTTGATGAATGGTTTGTAGTTGTCCACCCACCGCTGGCAAAGACGCATCTCCTGCGACAGAATGCACTTTCGGGGTACCGTCTGCGCTCTAGCAGATAATTGAAAGCCAAGCAATCAAGAAGCCTCTTCTCCAGAACAAATATGTTCACAAGCCTTAAGCAGGCTCCGGTGGAAAGGCTGGCCTTGGTGTCTTCCCGCGCGGGTCACACTCAGGCCCGCCCTCGGGCAGAATCGCGGGTCACTGCCGCGCCACGGGTGCATCTCACCTCGGCGCCCCACTGGAGGGAAGGACGCAGCACCCAGGACTGGCCCTTCCTCGGCCTGGGGCCCTCACCCACACACCCTCTGCCATCCCCAGCCTTGGTTTCGGTCCACAAACCTTTGATTAAACAGGCTCTGGCCACTATCCTTTTGATCCCGCCCCAAGTGCATGGTAAATTCAAAGGAATGCAGAGCCAGGATTCCGAGGGTGAGCGGCACCATCTCCTCTTACCCTGTAAAGTCAGGTACGATATTTCTAACCGGATATCTTCCAAAGTCCATGGAGTCTGCACACTTCTCACTAGTTGAACAAAGTTATTTTCAGATTTCAGTCACCTCACTGCCAATCCAGCTATTTTTTAATGTTACAACTTGGTACAGATTCTCTCCATATTTCTGGCTTAGTCTGTTTGTCCTGCTATGATAAAGTACCTGAGACTAAGTCACTTAAAACAACATAAATTTATTTCTCACAGTTCTGGAAGATGGGAAGTCCAAGATCAAGGTACTTGCAGGTTCAGTGGTCTGAAGGGGGCTTTTCTGCCCTTGCAACATGGTGCCTTATTGCTGCATTCTCTGGAGGGGAGGAATTCTGTGTTCTCCCAGAACAGAAGGCAAGGCAAAGGGTAAGAGCAAAGGGCAAATGGCTACATGAAAGCTTTTATCCCATTTAGGAGGGAGGAGCCCTCATGACCTAAGCACCTGTTAATATTATCACACTGGACATTAAATTTCAATATTTCAATTCCAGGGACACATTCAAAGCATAGCAAGAAGATTCTCATCATAAAGCCAAAGGACTCCTGAAGTCATGTGGCCTAGATCCTTTAAGATGAATGGATTTGCTACAAAATCAATTCCTTTTTGTCACCATAAAATACAGCTTCTCTAGATTAGAATCTACCTGTAATTACCCGCAGAGCATACCTAATCTGAAACTCCAAAATCCTAAATGCTACAAAATCCAAAGCTTTGAGCAC
>CAUYRH010036812.1:0-38221 GCA_963574655.1 Perodicticus potto | reverse complement strand
TGTTATTTCTTTCTCTTCCTTTCTTTTTTTTTTGAGACAGAGCCTCAAGCTGTCACCCTGGATAGAGTGCTGTGGCATCACGGCTCACAGCAACCTCCAATTCCTGGGCTCAGGCGAGTCTCTTGCCTCCGCCTCCCAAGTTGCTGGGACTACAGGCGCCCGCCACAACGCCCGGCCATTTTTTGGATGCAGCCGTCATTGTTGTTTGGCGGGTCCGGGCTGGATTTGAACCCACTAACTCAGGTGTACGTGGCTGGTGCCCTAGCCCGTTGAGCCACAGGCGCCGAGCCTCATGTACAGATCCTATAGACATTAAAAACGTGAGAAGCTGTTAAGAAATATTTAGGTAAAAGAATTTGACAAATTTTCTACACATATCCCTTGAAAAACATAATAAATCTGACCCGGGAAGAAACAAAATCTGAATAGGTCTGTCTCTGTTTTTTTGTTTTGTTTTGTTTTGTTTGATATAAAGTCTCACTCAGCCAGTCTGGGTAGAGTGCCATGGCATCAAAGCTTATAGCAACCTCAAAGTCCTGGGCTCAAGTGATCCTCTTGCCTCAACCTCCAGAGTAGCTGTGACTACAGGTGCCTGCCACAAAGCCCAACTAGCTTTTCTATTTTTAGTAGAGAGGCGGTCTTGCTCTTGGTTCAGGCCGCTCTGGAATTTCTGAACATATGTGATCCACCCACCTCGGCTACCCAGAGTGCAAGGATTACTTGTGTGAGCCACAGCGTACGCAGCTAGGTCTGTCTCTGTTAAACACGTTGGCTCTCCCTGCACTGCAAAATTTGACTCGCTTTTAACAAAAGAAAAAAGAAATTGACTCTGAAATTATAACCATTTTGGGAGGATGTTTGGCAGGAGGGAGGACATGAGGTGGAATCTCACTTAATGTGCACATTTTGAGAGTGTATAACACGCTCCCTGGGTCTTTACCCTGGAAGTGAGAACAATGTAACCTAAAAATTGTACCCTCGTGTCAATATGAAAAAATTAAAAAATACTCAAAAAGATTATAACCATTTTCAAGAAGAAAACTGCAGGCCTAGATTGCGTCTCTGGTGAAATCTAAATAAGGAGGAAATAATACGAATAGTATATACATATACTATATATATATACACTCATAAGGAATATAATGAGAGGAGCATTTCTTGTTTTATAAGGCCAGAAATATCCTGATAAGAGAATGAAAAATTACAGGCAGGCCAGGCTTAGTGACTCAGGCCTGAAATCCTAAGGCTAGGAGGCTCAGTCGAGAGGATCACTTGAGCTCAGGAGTTCAGCACCAGCCTTAACAAAGCAAGATCCTATCTCTACTAAAAATAGAAAAAAATATTTCTGAATATTTTCAAAAGGCTGAGGCAGGGGCGGGCCTGTGGCTCTGTGAGTAGGGCACTGGCCCCATATACTGAGGTGATGGGTTCAAACCCAGCTCTGGCCAAACTACAACAAAAAAGTAGCCAGGCGTTGTGGTGGGCACCTGTAGTTCCAGCTACTTGAGAGGCTGAGGCAAGAGAATCGCCTGAGCCCAAGAGCTGAAGGTTGCTGTGAGCTGTGACGCCATGGCACTCTACTGAGGGTGACAAAATAAAACTCTGTCTCCACAAAAAAAAAAGACTGAGGGAGGAGGATTGCTTGAGCCCAGTGGTTTGAAGTTGTAAACTAGGCTGAGCCCATGCACTCTACACTAGGTAACAGAGTGAGACTCTGTCTCAAAAAAGAAAAAAGAAAAAGACAAATTACAGGCTAGTCTCCCATGAACTTATTAAAATCCTAACTAAGACTCAGCACCTATAGCTCAAGCGGCTAAGGTGCCAGCTACATACACCAGAGCTGGCGGGTTCAAATCCAGCCCGGGCCTGCCAAACAACAATGACAACTACAACCAAAAAATAGCCGGGCATTGTGGCAGGCACTTGTAGTCCCAGCTTCCTGGGAGGCTGAGACAAGAGAATCGCTTAAGGAGTTAGAGGTTGCTGGGAGGCGGAGGCAAGAGAATCGCCTAAGCCCAAGAGCTGGAGGTTGCTATGAGCTGTGATGCCACAGCACGCTACCCAGGGCGACAGCTTGAGGCTCTGTCTCAAAAAAAAAAACTCCTAACCATATATCAGCAATTTTTCTAGTGATGAATGCGATGATACATCATAATCATGTAGAGTTACTTCAGGAATAAAACATTGGTTTAACATTTGTAAATTATTTGATATGATTTACCACATTAGCAGAGTAATAGAAAAACACTACAGTCACCTTGATACAAATAATTTGAGACAGAGTGTGGTGGCTCATGCCTATAACCCTCAAGTTTTGGGAGTCCAATTGATAGGAAGATCAGTTGAGGCCAGGAGTGCGAGACAACCCTGAGCAAGAGCTACACCCTGTCTATACAAAAAAATAGAAAAATTAGCAGGGCATAGTTGTGCTAGCCTGCAGTCCTTGCTATTGGGGAGACTGAAGCAAGAGGATGACTTGAGGTTGCAATGAGCTACGATGATGCCACTGGACTCTAGCCTGGACAACAAAGCAAGACCATGCCTTTTTTCTTTTTTGAAACAGGGTCTCACTATGTCACCCTCGGTAGAGTGCTGTAGCATCACAGCTCACAGCAACCTCAGTCTCTTGGGCTTAAGTGATTCTCTTGCCTCAGCCTCCCAAGTAGCTGGGTCTACAGGCACCCACCAAAACACCCGGCTATTTTTGTTGTTGTTGTTGTTATTGTTGTCATTGTTTAGCAGGCTCTGGCCGGGTTTGAAGCCACCAGCCCCAGTGCATGTGACTGGCACCCTAACCACTGAGCTACAGGTGCTGAGCCGCAAGACCATGTCTTACAGAAAAAAAAAAAAAGTTTATAAAATTCAATAACCAATGGCTGGGCGTGGGGGCTCACACCTATAATCCTAGCACTCTGGAGGCTAAGGCAGGTGGATTGCTTGAGCTCATGAGTTCGAGACCAGCCTAACCAAGAGCGAGACCCTGTCTCTATTAAAAACAGAAAAACTAGCTGGGCATTGTCATGGGCAGCTGTAGTCCCAGCTACTTGGGAGGCAGAGGCAAGAGGATTGCTTGAGCCCAAGAGTTTGAAGTTGCTGTGAGCTATGCCAAGCACTCTATCAATGATGACAAAGTGAGACTCTGTCTCAAAAAAAAAAAGTCAATAACCATAATGAAAACTCAGCAAACTGGCTTTTACTAAAATAGAGGGAAACTTTATTAGAAAAAGGAATCTTGGCTGAGTGCCTGTGGCTCAAGTGGCTAAGGCGCCAGCCACATACACTTGAGCTGGCAGGTTTGAATCCAGCCCGGGCCTGCCAAACAACAATGATGGCTGCAATCAAAAAATAGCCGGGCATTGTGGCGAGCACTTGTAGTCCCAGCTACTTGGAAGGCGGAGGCAGGAGAATCGCTTGAGCCCCGGAATTAGAGGTTGCAGCGAGCTGTGATGCCATGGCATTCTACCCAGGGTGACAGCTTGAGGCTCTGTCTCAAAAATGAAAAAAGAAAAAGGAATCTTAAAAAAAACCTACAAGTAGGCCAAGTGCTTGTAGCACAGTGGTTACAGTGCAAGCCACATACACTGAGGCTGTCAGGTTCAAGCCCAGGCGGGCCCGCTAAACAACAATGACAACTGCAACAAAAAATAGCCAGGCATTGTGGCGGGCGCCTGTAGTCCCAGCTAACTGGGAGGCTAAGACAAGAGAATCACTTAAGCCCAAGAGTTTAAGGTTGCTGTGAGCTATGATGCCACAGCACTCTACCGAGGGTGACATAATGAGACTGTGTCTCAAAAATAAATAAATAAATAAAATAAAAAACCTACAACTAAAATCATACTTACTAGTGAAATACTTAACCCTTTTTTCCCTGAGTTCAGGAACAAGATAAAAGTGTTGTTTGTGGGCGGTGCCTGTGGCTCGAGTAGGGCACTGGCCCCATATATTGAAGGTGGTGGGTTTAAACCCGGCCTCGGCCGAATTGCAAAACAGAAAAATAGCCGGGTGTTGTGGCGGGCGTCTGTAGTCCCAGCTGCTTGGGAGGCTGAGGCAAGAGAATCGCCTAAGCCCAGGAGTTGGAGGATGCTGTGAGCTGTGTGACGCCACGGCACTCTACCAAGGCCGATAAAGTGAGACTCCGTCTCTCCAAAAAAAAAAAAAAATGTGTTGCTCGTTATTATCACTTGTATTTAGCATCGAATGAGGTTCTCATCAGTTCAATAAGGCAAGACAAATATAAGGTATCAAAATTGGAAATAAACAGGCCATGTGTGGTGGCTCACATCTGAAATCCTAGCACTCTCATATACCAAGGCTGGTGGATCACCTCAGCTTAGGAGTTTGAGACCAGCCTGAGCAAGAGCAAGGCCCCACCTCTACTAAAAATAGAAAACTTAGGTGGGCAGTGTGGTGGGTACCTGTAGTCCCAGCTACTTGGGAGGCTGAAGCAAGAGGATCTCTTGAGTCCAGGAATTTAAGATTGCTCTGAGCTATGATGCCAGGGCACTGTAGCCTGAAGCCACAGAGACTCTGTCTCAAAAAAACAAAACCAGGGGGCGGCACCTGTGGCTCATTGAGCAGGGCACTGGCCCCAAGGTGGCAGGTTCAAACCCGGCCTCAGCTGAACTGCAAAACAGAAAAATAGCTGGGTGTTGTGGCGGGCACCTGTAGTCCCAGCTACTCGGGAGGCTGAGGCAAGAGAATCACCTAAGCCCAGGAGTTGGAGGTTGCTGTGAGCTGTGTGATGCCAAGGCACTCTACCGAGGGTGATAAAGTGAGACTCTATCTCTACAAAACAAACAAACAAACAAAACAAAACCAGTAAAAAAAACCCTGAATGGGCAGCACCTGTGGCTCAAGGAATAGGGCGCCGGCTCCATATACCCGAGGTGGCCGGTTCAAACCCGGCCCCAGCCAAAAACTGCAAAAAAAAAACCCTGAATGTATACCATTTTTTATAGATTGGAAGGCCAATCAGAACAGCAGTCCTGGAAAGGAGGGGGGAGGTCTCTTAATCCGGTGACAGATAACTATGAGGAGCTCTTTATTTTATTTTACTTTATTTATTTATTTATTTATTTATTTGTTCGTTTGTTTGTTTATTTAGACATAGTCTCAGTCTGTCACTCTGGGTAGAGTGCCATGGTGTCATAGCTCACTACAACCTCAAACTCTTGCCTCAAGCAATCCTCTTGGCTCAGCCTCCAGAATAGCTGGCACTACAGGCACCTGTCACCACTCCTCTATAGTTTTTCTATTTTTAGTAGAAATGGGGCTGGTTATTGCTATTGCTATTGCTCAGGCTGGTCTCAAACTCCTGAGCTCAGGTAATCACCTAACTAGGCCTCCCAGAGTGCTTGGATTATAGGTGTTGAACCAAACTGCCTAGCCTACTTTACTGTTTCTTGTTTGTTTGTTTGTTTGCTTTTGTAGTTTTTGGCTGGGCCCGGGCTTGAGCCCACCACACACGGTATTTGGGGCTGGCACCCTACTCCTTGAGCTACAGGTGCCGCCCCACTTTACTGTTTCTTATTACAAACGCAGTGGAAGAAGCCACAGGCGCCAAGCCGATTGTCCTCATATCAAAATTGAGTACATGGGATTCATGCTTCTCCATTCTTGTGATGCTTTACTAGGAATAATGTGTTCCACTTCCATCCAGGTTAATACAAAGGCTGCAAAGTCTCCTTTTTTTTTTTAATGGCTGAATAGTATTGCATAGTGTACATATACCACAGCTTGTTAATCCATCCCTGGGTTGGTGGGCATTTAGGCTGTAAATTTTGGCGATTGTAAATTGAGCTGCAATAAACACTCTAGTGCAAGTGTCCTTATGATAAAAGAATTTTTTTCCTTCTGGGTAGATGCCTAGAAATGGGATTGCAGGATCAAATGGGAGGTCTAGCTTGAGTTCTTTGAGGGTTCACCATACTTCCTTCCAGAAAGGTTGTATTGTTTGCAGTCCCACCAGCAGTGTAAAAGTGTTCCCTTCTCTCCACATGCACGCCAGCATCTGCAGTTTTGAGATTTTGTGATGTGGGCCATTCTTGCTGGGGTTAGATGGTATCTGAGGGTGGTTTTGATTTGCATTTCACTAATAATTAGGGATGATGAGCATTTTTTCATATGTTTGTTAGCCATTCATCTGTTTTCTTTAGAGAAGGTTCTATTCATGTCTCTTGCCCATTGATATATGGGATTGTTGGCTTTTTTCATGTGGATTAATTTGAGTTCTCTATAGATCCTAGTTATTAAGCTTTTGTCTGATTCAAAATATACAAATATCCTTTCCCATTGTGTAGGTTGTCGATTTGCTTTGGCTATTGTCTCCTTAGCTGTACAGAAGTTTTCAGTTTAATTAAGTCCCATTTGCTTATTTTTGTTGTTGCAGTTGCCACAGCAGTCTTCTTCATGAAGTCTTTCCCTAGGCCGATTATCTTCCCCTGTTTTTCCTATGCTTTCTTTGAGGATTTTTATTGTTTCATGCCTTAAATTTAAGTCCTTTTTCCATCTTGAATCAATTTTTGTGAGTGGAGAAAGGTATGGATCTAGTTTCAGTCTTTTATATGTGAATATCCAGTTCTCCCAGCACCATTTATTGAATAGGGAGTCTTTCCCCCAAGGTATCTTCTTGTTTGGTTTATCGAAGATTAGGTGATTGTAAGATGTTAGTTTCTTTTCCTGGTTTTCTATTAGATTCCAAATGTCTGTGTCTCTATTTTTGTGCCAATACTATGCTGTCTTGACCACTACAGCTTTGTAGTACAGCCTAAAATCTGGTATGGTGATGCCCCAGCTTTGTTTTTATTACTAAAACCTGCCTTAGCTATACGGAGTTTTCCCTTGTTCCATGCAAAATGCAGAATCATTTTTTCTAAATCTTGAAAGTACGAGGCTCGGCACCTGTGGCTCAACGGGCTAAGGCACCAGCCATGTACACCTGAGCTGGTGGTTCGAATCCAGCCCGGGCCCGCCAAACAACAATGACGGCTGCAACCAAAAAGTGGCCGGGCATTGTGGGGGGCACCTGTAGTACCAGCTACTTGGGAGGTGGAGGCAGGAGACTCGCTGAGCCCAGGAATTGGAGGTTGCTGTGAGCTGTGATGCCACGGCACTCTATCCAGGGTGACAGCTTGAGGCTCTGTCTCAAAAAAAAAGAAAGTACGATGTTGGTATCTTAATAGGGCTGGCATTGAATAGGTAGATTGCTTTGGGAAGTATAAACATTTTAACAATGTTGATTCTTCCCAACCATGAGCATGGTATATTCTTCCATTTGTTAATATCCTCTGCTATTTCCTTTCTTAGGATTTCATAATTTTCTTTATAGCTGTCCTTCACCTCCTTTGTTAGGTATATTCCTAGGTATTTCATTTTCTTTGAAGCTATGGTGAAGAGAGTTGTGTCCTTGATTAGCCTCTCATCTTGACTGTTATTGGCGTATACAAAGGTAACTGACTTGTGGACGTTAATTTTATATCCTGAGACATAACTGTATTTTTTGATGACTTCTAGGAGTCTTGTAGTTGAGTCTTTGGGATTCTCTAAGTATAAGATTATACCATCAGCAAAGAAGGAGAGTTTGACCTCTTCTCCTCCCATTTGCATACCCTTTATTTCCTTGTCTTGCCTAATTGTATTGGGTAGAATTTCCAGCACTACATTGAATAGTAATGGTGACAGAGGACAACCTTGTCTGGTTCCAGTTCTAAGAGGAAAAGCTTTCAGTTTTACTCCATTCAGTAAAATATTAGCTGTGTGTTTGTCATAGATAGCTTTGATCAGTTTCAGAAATGTGCTACAAATGCTTATACTCTTCAGTGTTCTAATTAGAAAAGGATGCTGGATTTTATCAAATGCTTTTTCTGCATCTATTGAGATCATATGGTCTTTGTTTTTGCTTCTGTTAATACGGTTGATAACATTTATGGACTTGCATATGTTTTTTTTGTTTTGGGGGGTTTTTTTGAGACAGAGCCTCAAGCTATCGCCCTGGATAGAGTGCTGTGGCAACACAGCTCACAGCAACCTCCAATTCCTGGGCTCAAGTGAGTCTCCTGCCTCCGCCTCCCAAGTAGCTGGGACTACAGGCACCCGCCACAATGCCCGGACATTTTTTGGTTGCAACCATCATTGTTGTTTGGCAGGCCCAGGCTGGATTTGAACCCGCCAATTCAGGTGTATGTGGCTGGCGCCCTAGCCCGTTGAGGCACAGGCGCCGAGCCACGAACTTGCATATGTTAAACCAGCCTTGCATCCCTGGGATGAAACCTACATGATCATGATGTATGACTTTTGATAATAAGCTATAATCTATTCACTAGGATTTTGTAGAGAATTTTTGCATCTATATTCACTAGTGAAATTGGTCTGAAATTCTCCTATTTAGTTGGGTCTTTTCCTTGTTTTGGCATCAGGGTGATGTTTGCTTCATAGAACATGTTGGGGAAGATTCCTTCCTCCTCAGTTTTTTGGAATAATTTCTGCAATATGGGAATAAGCTCTTCCTTAAAGGTTTCATAGAACTCTGGTGTGAAGTCATCCAGACCAGGGCATTTTTTTGTTGGAAGACTTTTTTATTGTTTCTTTAATCTCAGTGCTTAAAATTAGTCTGTTCAGGAGCTCTATTTCTTCCTGTCTAAGTCTAGGGAGAGGGTGTGATTCCAAATATTGATCCATTTCCTTCACATTGTCAAATTTCTGGGCATAGAGTTTCTGGTAGTATTCAGAGATGATCTCTTATATCTCTGTGGCATCATTTGTAATTTTCCCTTTATCATTTCTGATTGAGGTTACTAGAGATTTTACTTTTCTATTTCTAATTAGTCTGGCCAAAGATTTATCTGTTTTATTTATTTTTTAAAAAATCCAACTCCTGGCTCGGCGTCTGTGGCTCAACAGGCTAAGGTGCCAGCCATGTACACCTGAGCTGGCAGGTTCAAATCCAGCCCTGGGCCCGCCAAACAACAATGACGGCTGCAACCAAAAAAATTGCCGGGCGTTGTGGCAGGCACCTGTAGTCCCAGCTACTTGGGAGGCAGAGGCAAGAGACTCGCTTGAGCCCAGTAATTGGAGGTTGCTGTGAGCTGTGATGCCATAGCACTCCATCCAGGGTGATAGCTTGAGGCTCTGTATCAAAAAAAAAAAAACAAAACAAATCCTTGTTCCATTAATTTTCTGAATGATTCTTGTTTTCAGTTTCATTGATCTCTGATTTGATTTTTGATATTTCTTTTCTTCTGCTGGGTTTGGGCTTAGATTGTTCTTCTTTTTCCAGTTCCATAAGATGGCTTATGAGTTTGTTGATGCACTCTCTTTCTGTTTTTCAAATGTAGGCATGTAAAGTGATAAATTTTCTTTTTGGAACTGCTTTTGCAGTATCCCACAGGTTTTGGTAGCTTGTATCTTCATTGTTGTTATGCTCAAGGAAGTTAACAATTTCCTGTTTTATTTCTTCCTGCACCCAACTGTCTTTCAACAGAAGGTTGTTTAATTTCCATGCCTTTGTGTGGGGTTGAACGTTTTTGTTGGAGTTGAGTTCCACCTTTAGTGCCTTGTGGTCTGAGAAAATACAAGGTAAAATTTCAATTCTTTTGATTCTGCTGAGATTTGTTTTGTGTCCTAGGATATGATCAATTTTGGAGAATGTTCCATGGGCCGATGAGAAGAATGTATATTCTTTATCTGTGGGATGGAGTGTTCTATATGTGTCTATCAAGCACAGTTGTTTTAAGGTCTCATTTAAGTCCCTTATATCTTTGTTTAATTTCTGTTTGGAGGATATGTCCAGCTCTGAAAGGGAAATGTTAAAGTCCCCTGTTATGATGGTATTATAGAATATCATATTGCTCAGACTGAGTAAGGTCTGTTTCAAGAATCTGGAAGCATTTAAATTGGGTGCATAAATATTTAGAATTGAAACATCTTGTTGTTGTATTTTTCCCTTGACCAATATAAAGTGAACATCTTTGTCTTTTCTGACTGTAGTTGTTTTAAATCCACATGTATCTGAAAATAAGATTACAACTCCTTTCTTCTTCTGAATTCCGTTTGCCTAAAAAATTGTCTTCCAACCCTTAACTTGGAGTTTTAATTTGTCTTTTGAAGCTAGGTGTGTTTCCTGAAGATAGCAAATGGATGGCTTGTGTTTTTTAATCTGGTCAGCCAATCTATGCCTCTTCAGTGGGTAATTCAAGCCATTAACATTTATTGAGATAATTGATAAGTGTGGTAGTGTTCTGTTTATCTTATTTTGTGAGAGATCATTGCTTAGTTTTATCTTTTGCATCAGTGTGGAAGTTAGGTTCTGTCCTTTAATTTCTGAGTTCCTCCTTTGCTGTTGATCCATTTTGATGGTCAGTATGTAGAACAGATTGAAGTATTTCCTGTAGAGCTGGTCTTGTTGTGGTGAATTTCCTCAATGTTTATATATCAGGAAATGATTTGATTTCTCTGTCAATTTTAAAGCTTAGTTTAGCAGGATATAGAATTCTGGGCTGGGCTCAGCACCTGTGGCTCAACGGGCTAAGGCGCCAGCCACGTACACCTGAGCTGGCGATTCAAATCCAGCCTGGGCCCGCCAAACAACAATGACGGCTGCAACCAAAAAATGGCCGGGTGTTGTGGCTGGCACCTGTAGTCCCAGCTACTTGGGAGGCGGAGGCAGGAGACTTGCTGGAGCCCAGGAATTGGAGGTTGTTGTGAGCTGTGATGTCACAGCACTCTATCCAGGGTGACAGCTTAAGGCTCTGTCTCAAAAAAAAAAAAAAAAAAGAATTCTGGGCTGGAGATTGTTCTGTTTAAGTAGATTAAATGTAGATGACCATTTTGTTCTTGCTTGGAAAGTGTCATTAGAGAAGTCTGTGATCACCTTTGATGGATTTGCCCCTGTAGGTCAACTGGCATTACTCCTGGAAGCTTGAAAAATCTTTTCTTTTGTCATGACTTTGGACAGGTTCATCACAATGTGTCTTGGAGAAGCTCAGTTAGAGTTGAGGCAACCTCGGGTTTGATATCCCTTTGAAAGGAGTATGTCAGAATCTTTGGTGATATTTGGGAAATTTTCATGTATAATATTCTCTAGTATGGCTTCCATTCCCCTGGGGCATTCTTCTTCCTCTTCTGGGATACCTATAACTTGTATGTTTGAATGCTTCATAAAGTCCCATAATTCTGTCAGTGAACGTACTGCTTTCTCTCTCTTCTTCTCTGCCTCTTTAACTATCTCAAGAACTTTGTCCTCTACCTCCAAAATTCTTTCTTCTGCATGGTATAATTTGTTGTTGATACTTTTTTTTTTTTTGTAGAGACAGAGTCTCACTTTATTGCCCTCGGTAGAGTGCCATGGTATCACACAGCTCACAGCAACCTTCAACTCCTGGGCTTAGGTGATTCTCTTGCCTCAGCCTTGGACTATAGGCGCCGGCCACAATGCCAGGCTATTTTTCTGTTTTGCAGTTCGGCCGAGGCCAGGTTTGAACCCGCCACCTTCGGTATATAGGGCTGGCGCCCTACTCACTGAGCCACAGGCACTGCCCTGTTGTTGATACTTTCTATTGCATCTTTAAGTTCCCTAATTGACTGCTTCAGTTCCTTCAGCTCTGCTACATCTTTTCTATATTCTTCATATCATTCATCTCTTATTTGATTCTGTTTTTGGATTTCCTTTTGGTTATTTTCCACTTTATTAGCAGTTTCCTTCATTGTTTCTATCATTTCCTTCATTGTTTTCATCCTCTGTATTCTAAAGTCCCTTTCTGTCATTTCTAGCATTTCTTACTTTTTTTCTGTAGAGACAGAGTCTCACTTTTTCGCCCTCGGTAGAGTACTGTGGCGTCAACAACTCACAGCAACCTCCAACTCCTGGGCTTAGGTGATTCTCTTGCCTCAGCCTCCCAAGTAGCTGGGACTATAGGCACCCACCACAACGCCAGACTATCTAGCATTTCTTTATAGGTGGAATCCTCTGCAGTAGCTACCTCACAGTCCCTTGGGGGGGTTGCTCTGGACTGGTTTTTCATGATGCCAAGAGTTTTCTGCTGGTTCTTCCTCATGAGTGATTTCTTTTATCTGTTTCCTTGCCCTAATTTTCCTTTCACTTCCTCTTGATCTTTAAGTTGCCATGCCTCTGGACTAGGGTTTTGATGAATCCTTTTGGTACAGGACAAGAAGGATGAGAAGACTAAAGAACAAGAAGGGAAAAAAGAAAGAACAAAAAAAGAAAAAAGAGAAAGAAGAGGTGGTGTGTAAAAGGGAATATTGACAAAAAGAAGAGAGGCACAGAAAGAGGGAGACAGGAGCAATATAGGTGTACAGTAGGGTACTTTGACCCAACCTTACAAAACCTCCAACTTCTGGGGGTGCCAGGTTGGGTGGTTCCCTTGAGTTCAGCAGCTCTTTGCTACCCTGTTTGGACACAGTACCCCACCTCCACCAAGTAGAGAGGAATGGCAAAAATGCTATAAATCAAACCAAAACAAGCAAACAGAAAACTTTATGGGATAAAATTGGGGGAAAAACCAAATAATAGGGGTAGAAACACTAGCAAAAATGACGTTCTAATTGTTGAAAAAGGCAACAATGAAAAATTGTATTTAAACTAGAAAAATGAAGAAAGAAAAGAAAGAGAAAAAAGAAAAGAAAAATCTATACGGAAAATATTGAAATTAAAAAAAGAACAGGGCAGCAACTGTGGCTCAGTGGACAGGGCACCGGCCTCCAATACCGAGGGTGGCAGATTCAAACCTGGCCCTGGCCAAACTGCAACAAAAAAATAGCCGGGTGTTGTGGCAGGTGCCTGTAGTCCCAGCTACTCAGGAGACTGAGGCAAGAGAATCGCCTAAGCCCAGGAGTTGGAGGTTGCTGTGAGCTGGTTGATGCCAGGGCACTCTACTGTGGGCAATAAAGTTAAACTCTGTCTCTACAAAAAAAAAAACAAAAACAAAGCAGTATATATATCTTGCTGGATATTTTCTGGGCAACAGGTGATCTTCTGGGGTATGGGATGTTAATCAATGCTGACACAGCTGTACGAGATGAAGACTGGAGGCCTCTGCTGATTTCTCAAACCCTACAGGGTGGAGAGCCTAAATCTCTCCTCAGCTCACTTAAAAAGCACTTTAAACCGCTAACCTTCGCTAAGCAGAAGCTTTCCCAGGAAAGCACTTATCGCTCAGATCACTCCTGAAGTGGCTATCCCCTTACCCAGTGTGCCAAAACTGGTCTCACTCTATGCCCCTGACAGCTAAGGCTGTAAGGCATCTCAGTCCCTGCCTTTAGGCTGCTCAGTCACTAGATAACTCTCTCCCACCCAGTCGTTGCTCTGTGACCCTGAGGGCGGAGCTTGCTGGGCCAATTCTCCCACAATGGCTCTGCTCGGTCCTCAGCCAAACACTACTGGCTCCATCTGGCTCAGCAGCTCAGTCTGAGGCCCTAGACCAGGTGTCCTCAAACTTTTTAAACAGGGGGCAAATTCACTGTCCCTCAGACTGTTGGAGGGCCGGACTATAGTTTAAAAAAAAACAAACTATGGGCTCGGCGCCTGTGGCTCAACCAGCTAAGGTGCCAGCCGCGTACACCTGAGCTGGCAGGTTTGAATCCAGTCCAGGCCTGCCAAACAACAATGACGGCTGCAACCAAAAATGGCTGGGTGTTGTGGCGGGCACCTGTAGTCCCAGCTACTTGGGAGGCAGAGGCAAGAGACTTGCTTGAGCCCAGGAATTGGAGGTTGCTGTGAGCTGTGATGCCACGGCACTCTCTCCAGGGTGACAGCTTAAGGCTCTGTCTCAAAAAAAAAAAAAAAACTATGAACAAATTTCTATGCACATTGCACATATCTTATTTTGAAGTAAAAAACAAAACAGGAACAAATACAATTCACGCCAACGCATGTGGCCCGCAGGCCATAGTTTGAGGACCCCTGCAATGCTTAAAGTCCTCTGCACTCTTGCCCAAGTTCTCCCAACATAGTTCAACTGAGTGTCAAGTCCAAAAAAACCAAAACAGCTCATAGGTAAGGCCTTTCCAGTTTGCAATCACACTGCTGCTGTACTTACAGCTGCTGGCAGGATTAGACCGAACGAATGCACACAAACACTTTCCAGTTCACCACTGCTTTTGTCCTCCTCATGGGGTCCAGAAGTCTCATGCTGATTCCCGTGTCCCCAAAGGGATGTTTCCAGGCAGATCACACCAGCCAGAGATGCCTGGAGTTTTCTCTCCCCTTGCCCAGTTGCAAGGAAGCTATTACTCAGCCACCATCTTGCTCAGGAACCAGAGGTTTGATTTTTGAGGTCACGTCCAGAGGCAGAGATTTCAGTGTCACGTTTGTGAGATGATTCACTTGTAGGTAGCCAGGACAGTTGTCTGCTTTCAGTACAAAAGACCTTTTTTTCCCCCTTCAATTAAAACCCCTTACCCACTCTTCAAATAGAGCACAAGTCATCCATGTACATCTGTTTGGTCTCCAAGTTATGAGGAGGTCTTCAGGCTTTGGATTCTTAAAGATGTGTGACTTTGACAATTTACTAATCACCAAGGGCTTTAGTTTTTCTCTGGTTGAGCTAGTCTAAACCAGAGCTGTGAAATGTTCTTTGGAAAGTTTTCCACTCTTACATTTGTCACCCTTCATAACAAGGCTCCTGTCAAGTATCACTTTGAAAAAGAGTCCACACTCTTCAATATCAAAGATGTTGTCATCTTTGAAGCCTCTGGTGAAACTCAGAAACTTTTTTCCATGACTTCTACTGGAAATTTATAGTATTCACCACATAAAATGTTCTGGGAGATATCATGTTATCATGTCACAGTTTAAATTTCTTGAGCCAACCACTGATGTCTCAAAATCTGCCACCAAGGCTCGGCAACTGTAGGTTAGCGGCCAGGGTGCCAGCCACATACACCAGAGCTGGCGGGTTCAAATCCGGACCAGGCCTGCCAAACAACAATGACAACTACAACAAAAAAAATACCTGGTCGTTTTGTGGCAGGTGCCGGTAGTTCTAGCTCCTTGGGATGCTGAGGCAAGAGAATTGCTTAAGCCCAAGAGTTTGAGGTTGCTGTGAGCTGTGATGCTATGGTACACTACTGAGAGTGACATAGTGAGACTTTGTCTCAAAAAAAAAAAATCTGCCACCAATTTTTTTTTTTTTGAGATAGCATCTCACAACAACAGCAACCTCAAACTCTTCCTAAGCAATTCTCTTGCCTCAGCCTCCCAAGTAGCTGGGACTACAGGTGCCCACCACAACGCCAAGCTATTTTTATTGTTGTTGTTGTTGCAGTTGTCATTGTTATTTAGCAGGTCTGGGCCGGGCTCGAACCTACCAGCCTCGGTGTATGTGGCTAGCACCCTACTCACTGAGCTACGGACACCGAGCCAAGTTGGTACTATTTTAATTGAGTTGGGTAATGTTCCCTCCTCTATTTTCTGAAAGAGTTTGTGAAGAAATTTGATTACTTGTTCTTTAAATACTTGATAGAATTCACCAGTGAAGCCACCTGGGCCTTTTTCCCAAGGTCTTTGAGCATGATGAACATAACCCTGACTTGAGCTACAATATAAACTCCACAAAGGCAGGGATTTTTATCTTTCTTCTTCACTGCTATGTTGTTGGTACTGGGCACATAGTTGGCATTCAATAGCTATTGAATGAATGAATGAATGAATGAGTGAATGGGTGAATGAATGAATATGGACAAGCATGCACAACTAAAGCACCTTTGGGATATCATAGGCAACATGAAAGAAATTAATTTTATCTGGGTGTAAAAAGGAGCTCGATACAGGATTTTTCTTAGAAAAAAAAATTTTTTTTTTGCAGTTTTTGGCCGGGGTTGGGTTTGAACCCACCACCTCCGGCATATGAGGCCGGCACCCTACTCCTTTGAGCCACAGGCGCTGCTCTTAGAAAAAAGTTTTAAATAGTCATTACTTTCCTATAATAAATACTGTATGATTCTCCTGCATTTCAGTATAAAATCAATTTTATTAAGTTTGTATTAATAGGCTATTAATAAATTATATTAAGGTATATTAGTAGGAATAGATTTCTACTAAATTATGTAAAAATTATGCGATGATGATATTATCTTAAAGGCACCTAAGGATATTTATACCAACACAGGCAATGTAAACAAACACTTATGGCCTCAGACTTGCCTCTGTGATCAGCCGGTATGGCTGCACAGTGGAAGAGTTTGAATTCTAACACTTTAGAGTCTGGACTGTGATAATTAGGAAAATGCAGAGACCCTAAGGCCTTAACCACCTGGTTTTGTTTTGTTTTTTTCTCCATGTAGTTAGTACGGAAGAAACCCCAAGCCTCCCACCCCAGCGATAGCCTTATTCAACTAATGGCCAAGGGGGAGAGCGAGGCCCTCTCTCAGATTTTTGCCGACTTGCACCAGCAGAACCAGTTCAGGTACATGACTTAAATCAGGCCAGCCTCTGACAGCCTTCCTGCAGCCCAGATGGTCTGGGTGGTAAGATCCAGAAACCAAGTATCTTGGTTAATGAGCACGGGGAGGGGGCATGAAATGGTGCCATTCAGTATCTTTGTCTCTGACTCAGGGCGGCCTGCCCCAGTTCTCTCTGCCTGGTTCTCCTTCTCCACGCAGCAAGCAGGGGAGGCTTGACTCCAGAGGAGGAATTGTATACTACACAAAATGTGGAAAGTAACTCTCCAGCAGTGAAAATAAGATCATGAAAATAAACCCTAATTTCTAAAAGCTAATTTCTAATCCAGTTCCTAGACTAACAGGGAAATATCCAAAATATTGTTTCTAAACATTATCTACTTATTGGAATACTTACCTACTCACCTGGTCCCCGCTCAGACTTTATGGAGCTTCTGCGGTTGTTTTCTAAATATATAGTCTCTTCCGCAAAGATCCATGGTTTCAGACCTGTCTTCTCCATGCCTAAGGAAATGTGCCTGTATGTACAGATGAGTTAGCCTTGAGTCTCAAGACTGGTTAGTGTAAGAAAGGAGTTAAGAGCACTTAATCCAGAGGGAACCAAAACCAGAGCACCCAGTCCCAGGTAAAGAAGGATCCAGGGCCCTACTGCCTATTATTAGTGGTTTAATCAGAAAAGAGAGAACAGAAATATATTAGTCAATGTTACCAAAAGAGAAAAATCAGGTAACAGAGAGAAGAAGGTTTTTGTCACAACAGGAACCATTTGGACCAGCAGCTCAGAGGCAGAACAAATCACCTTTTTTTCTGAGTGCTGGTAATAAACTGAAAACCAGGAGGGCTCAGTGAAAGCAATCTCTTACAGTGGCTAAGAGCTTACGTAGACCTGGACCCAAGTCACTGCTCTGACAATACTCAAGCATAATGCTTAACTTTTCTGGGCCTCAGTTTTCATATTTGTGAAATAGCAATGATAATAATGCCAACGTTTATCCAGATATTGTCAAGGTCAAATGACCTCACACGCATCAAGCACTTAGCATGCTTCTCGGCAGATTTAGAGGCAAATATAAGTAAGCTCTCAAAAAATGTCAACTTGTCTTATTCACTCCAACCTGGGCCGGAGCTAAAAAAGTATTAACACAAGAAAAATCCCTATCTGTTGCCCAATGTGCAAAGATGGAGATTGTCACTCTATGTATCACACAGAGATCTGTGATTAAGGAAGTTCCAGACAAGATGTCACATTGCTGAGCTAGAGGGCACCAGACTCAAATAGAACAAGACATTTTGAAGCAACTTTTTGATTATCCTCAAAAGATTAAATCACTGACTTTTAAATTGCTATTTAAAGGACAGCTTCTGTTTATATCTCACTGGCCATAGCTCAAGTCACCTGGCCACACCCAGCTACAAGGGAGGCTGGGAAACGCCCTCCACTCTGCATAGCCAAGTGCCCAACACAAAATTAGCTGCTTTGCCCCTGAGGGAGAAGGGAGGCAGTGTTACTGGGAGCCTACTGGCACTTTCTGGCACCAAGAGTTTTTAATATTTCTAGAAAATCAGGCTAAGACCTGAAGGAGAAATGAGCAATAGAAGGATAAAAGGGTGGAGAAGGGCCAGACCGTTTAAGGAAACCAGCAGGTGCAAGGCTGGGGCTTCCCTCAGAGGAAGCAGGTTAGTGGAAGAGTGGAGGGGGAGCAGGCAGTGGTGGAAGAGAATAAGTGGAGAAGTGGGCAGGGGTCACACCAGGCAGGCCTGGGGAGCCATGCGAAGGAATCTGCTCTTGAAGTGTCACAGCATTTTCAACAGGGAAGTGATGTAATTCAATTTACATTTTGAAAAAGGTCATGCTATAAGTTGCTGTGACAGTTCATTTGAAGGGAGGGAGAAGAAACATGGAGAGACCAGCTAGGGAGCTATGGCAACCTAGTCTGGGCCATGATGTGCAAAACGGATCAGAAGAATGGGAGAAACGGAACGGCAAAGGGGAGGGGGGAATTAATTTTTGCTTCACTGTTATCTTAAAAAATTGCTTTGTACAATCATTTAGTTCCTTTAGTTTCCCCTGAGAAAAGAACTGAATGGTAATTTTTCTCTTCATTCAGGCATATTCTAGTCTGGTTACAATTATTATCAGTTTTTGCACATTTGGCAACAACAGGGAACTTAACAGCAAATAAAATAAACGGCTGAGACAGAATTTTGCAGATGCAGCCACCACCCTCCCTCCTCAGCCAAATTAGCAGCATGGACTCTGCTCCCCACGTCTCTCCCCATTCTACCTCCCCCTTCCCTATTTCTCTTCTTTAACAAGTGTCACACCAATCTAATATAGGCACAGCTGGCTTTCTTCATATTTATGTCTGTCTCCACAGCTTTTGTATCAGGAAAAATATAAGTAGGAAAAAGATTTGAAACACAAATTTAATGCTCTTTTCCTTTACTTCCAACCTTCATTTCCTTGATCCTGAAATGGCTGGAGTTTCAGGAGCAGCAAAAAGTTGGAGACCAACAAAGACAGCTCAGGTAAAGGAGGGCACAGGGCATCATGAGAATGTTCTGTCCTGCAATGTAAGAATAAGATCTCTCCAGTTCCCCATCCTGACCTTCCTGACACTATCAGGACTGCCCTGGTCCTTCCGTGCCTCAGTATGAATTCCTCAAGGCTCTTTGGCCACCTAGTCAATTTGGCACCAAGTCTTACCAATTTCTCTCTTCACCATGGTTCTTATATTCTTTACTTCATTTCTACCACTGCAGACGCTAACCTAACCCAGCCCTTCTCACCTCAGGCCTACAGCAATCACAGCAATCTTCCACTAGTTCATTCCCCCATTTACTTATTCAAAAAACAGGAAATGAGCACCTTGTAAGTGCCAATCACTGTGTAGGCTTTGGGGTCACCAGGTCAAAAGACACCATGCTCCCCTCAAGGAGTTTACGATTTGGTGGAGTCAGATGGGGAAATCCCCAAATTACAAAACCTCTCCTTCCAGGCAGCATTCAAAGTGCATGCCTGGGGTGCCAATGGAGCACAAAGGTGAAGGCGGTGACCTCTCACTCCTTCCAGGAAGCTGGCCTGGGAGACATGGGGTGTGAGCTGAGACTCAGAGGGTGAGGACAGGTAAGCAGGCGGAAGCAGATGAGGCAGAGCATTTTAGGAAGCAGAGACAGGGTCTGCATAAGGGAGCATGACTCATTCCAGAAATAGCAGCCAGCTGTTTCCAAGTTCTAGCCCAAATCCACTTGGTTTAGCATGCATTGGCCTGCATAGCCTTCTCACCTGATTACTCACTGCTCTGTCAGGAACCCAAACCTACTCCAGCAAACCTTAGCTTTGCTTCCCCAAACCTCCTTCATCCCCACTCCACCCTTTCCCCCAGGAGCCACTCTGAATCTTACCTGCCCTAAATCCTCCCCTCACAACACTTTTCTGCCCTGACTAATCTCTCCTTGCTCATAACCTCCTTATGTTATTCCCTAGTTGTTTCCTAGGCTTAAGGCATATTTCTTCAGTGAATACTAACTTGTTTTCATACCTCTCAATTATCCACAGCAACGAGCACAATGGGAGTTGATTAAATATCCACATGCCATCCCACTAAGTAAATTATTTCTCCGCATCGGCTCAGGAAGCAGTCAGAATATCTTGTTATGAGATACTTAGGCTGGACTTGGTTGCTCACGCCTGTGCTCCTAGCACTCTAGGAGGCCAAGGCAGGAGGATCCCTTGAGCTCAGTAGTTCAAGACCAGCCTGAGCAACAGTGAGATCCGGTCACTGCTAAAAATAGAAAAACTGTCCAGGCATTGTGGTGGGCACCTGTAGTCCCAGCTCCTTGGGAGGCTGAGGCAGGAGGATCACTTGTGCCCAGGTGTTCGAGATTGCTATGAGCTATACTGATGCCACAGCACTCTATCCTGGGTGACGAGTGAGACTCTGTCTCAAAAAGAAAAAAAACTTGGTGTGTGCCACACCTTTTGGGGGCAAAACACGATTGTAAGAGGGACTTTACCTAACAAATGCATTCAGTGTAACCTGGTTTCTTGTACCCTCAATGAATCCCCAACAATAAAAAAAAAAAAAAATGAAAAAGTAAAAAAAAAAGAAAAGAAAAGAATCAAAAAGATATTTAGACATTTCCAGAAGGTTACAGATCCCAGGGGACCTCAGCTAACTTTCATCCAAACCAAGGATTACAAACTCACATGTCTGCAGGATGACGTGGACGTGAGAAATAGTTAACTTTTGTCTAAATTCTATTGTAAAACAATCCCTGGCAGCTGACACTTGGTTTTAGCATTGAGTTCAGCACTGAGGAGATGATAGGGAGTGGTGGAGACAGTGGCAATGAGAAAGCTTTCAATTAAGGCTTCAATTAATTGTTGCCATACTGGAACCCGGACCTGCTATTGCTGGATACTCTTGAGTTTTCAAGAGAAGCCCCAAATCTGGATTTTTATATAGCAAACCCCTTCCCCATAAAAAACGAAAGTGTGGTATAGACTAACAGTGGGCAAACAAAACTTATCTGCAGACCACATTCGGCCACATTCAGCCTGGAGGCTCAGCAGCACTCATGGGTAGAGCTGCAGCTGCCCCACTTTTTCTCCGAGTCCAGGAATGCTTTCTCAGGTATGCAGCTGATGACACCATGGTGATTCATTTCTGCTGTCATACGTACATTCAAACACAAACACACACACTCAAAAACACACCCCCTGAAGATAGGGTTAAGAAAAATGGAAAAGAATATTTCAAACTTATTTCTGGCACTTGAGAGAAGAGCTTGAATTTCAGGGTCACAGACTATCTGGCTTCATGGAATCCATCCAAGATGTTCCCAGGCTGATTTCAATTCACCATCTTGGGATGGCATCTGGCCTCTCTTTTCTCATTGGGCCAGGCAGCAATGTCCTTTCAGTTTAGAAGGAAAGTTACACCTCTTGGAACTTTTGGATGAAAAAATAGAACTACAGCTGGAAAAACCGGAGGCCCAAAATTTACCTCTGTGGATTTGACTCCCCAGCAGCAGGTAGAGTGGCCTATTACCGTAGTGCCTCCCAATCTCTGATGTGCAAACCATCCCCTGTGGATCTTGTTACCATGCAGATTCTAATTCCTTAGGTCTGGGTGGGCATTGAGGCTGTGCTCCCAGGTGATGCCAAAGCTGCTGGGCTGTGGGCCACCCATTGAAAGCCAGGGCCAAGTGGGCAAAAAACAGGCTCTGATTTAAGGCCTTCTGGGTTCAAGGCCACTGCCAGTTCCATTAAGTTTACCTCCTGGGGAAATTCACTCCGTTAACCTGTCCCAGCCATGCTGATGTCTCCTTTTCCTGGCCTTGGGTTGCTTGCGCGATGCACTGGTAAGTTCATAGGCTCTGGGGCCAGGCTGCCTAGCTTTGAATTCTGACTCTCCCTCCTCATTATGTGACTATCAGTAAGTTACTTACCTTCTTGGGGCCTCAAATTCCTCATTTCTGAAATGGGGGATTATGGCTGTGCTGACCTCACATAATTGTGGTGAGGTTCGAAGGAGTGTGGATGTATGTAATTGTTTGGAGCCCCACAAATGTTGGCTGTAATCTGTGAGTGCTTTGTAAACCAGAGTACAAATAAATGCTTCCTTTTCTTGACCTAGAGAAAGATACTCCCTACAAAGAGGAAGACAGCATCCCTTGTACCCGCGATCTCCGTTGGAGGGATTCATTTATGTACGGAGAGTGGGAAAGAGAGAACCCCTCTGGGCCGCAGCCCCTCTCACTCCTCAGCACCCTGGCAGCCTCCACCAGGCCACAGCTGGCCCCACCCATAGGTATAGTAATGGGATTAATGCTCTGCCATCATGGGACAGCCCTGAAGTTCACCCCCAGGGCTAGGTCATGTCCTGGGGTCCTGGGGGTGATTCCAGAAAGCTATAGAATGGGGGTGAGAGGATTGCAGACCGCGGCAACTTCAATGCTCTCTTTTCCTGCCATTTTGTTCTCTGCTTCCAAATGGGTTGAGCAAAATCCTAAAGTGAGGCACCTGCAGAGCCATGGAGTTCTCACCAGGGGCTCCAAAGGTACAGAGCTGAGAATGGACAATACTGTTGTAACTAGATCTGCTTCCCCCTTGCTACTTGGGGGCAGGAGGGGCCTCCTGGCCAATTCCGTGTGCTCTCTCTCCCGCTCCCTTCCCTAGAGCCCTTGGCAGACTTGCTTTCTGCTGGGGTCGTGGGGTGCAGAGAGTGAAAGAAGGTAGGCTAAGGGTGCTGGGTGGGTCAGGATGGGCCTCTATCCATGCTCCAGGTGCATTCACCCATCCTCTCATTCAGTCAACGTGTGTGAAGTGCTCCCCGTGTGCCCACCTGACCAGAGATAGCTTCCTAAAGAAGGTGGGGTGATGCACATTTTCTAAAGTAAAATATTACACAACAAACCACTAACTCTTACAAGATACCTGTTATTAATAATTGATGACTTTTTTAAATTGCCAGGGTGTTGGCTTACACTCGTAATCCAGCACTTTGGGAGACTGAGACAGGAGCCTCACTTGAGGCCAAGAGTTTAAGACCAACCTGGGCAACATAGCGAGACTCCATCTCTAAAAAAAAAATTTTTTTTTAAATTAACATAAGTATGAGAGTAGCGCCTGTGGCTCAGTCAGTAAGGTGTTGGTCCCATATACCGAGGGTGGCCGGTTCAAACCCGGCCCCGGCCAAACTGCAACAAAAAAATAGCCGGGCCTTGTGGCGGGCGCCTGTAGTCCCAGCTACTCGGGAGGCTGAGACAGAAGAGTCGCCTAAGCCCAGGAGTTGGAGGTTGCTATAAGCTGTGTAACACCACGGCACTCTACCAAGGGCGACAAAGTGAGACTCTGTCTCTACAAAAAAAAAAAAAAAAAAAAAAAATTAATTAATTAGTTAACATAAGTGCCTGTGTGTGCCCACAAAAGAAAATTTTAGGTAATTATATTCTTTTTTTGAGACAGAGTCTCACTATATTGCCCTTGGTAGATTGCTGTGGCATCACAGCTCACAGCAACCTCTAACTCTTGGGCTTAAGTGATTCTCTTGCCTCAGCCTCCCAAGTTGCTGGGACTACAGGCACCCACCACAACGCCTGGCTATTTTGTTGTTGTTGTTGTGGTTGTCATTGTTCGGCCGGCCCGGGCCAGGTTTGAACCTGCCAGCCTCAGTGTATGTGGCCAGCACCCTAGCCACTGAGTTACAGGCCCCAAGCCGGTAATCTCTATTCTATCCAACACTTTTCTCTCCTACACTCACAGGCAATTCTATCTGAGCTACCCTTTCATGCTGGGGAGAATGTATGCAGCCCTCACCAACACTACTCTGCAGCATTCAGCTCCTGAGGGGCCGTTTGGCTGGCGGGGAGGAGAAAGCTGTAACCAAGGGAACACTGGAATCATCTCACGGCGACATCAGAGCCTTTCCTCATTCCAGCAGTTTGTAACTTCAGCACCGCACCTCAGCACAGCCCACCTCCAGCCCGCAGCCAGAGTGGGCACAGGAAGATGTGCTCTCAGAACACGTCTGTTGGCCAGGACCAAGAGATGGAGGAAGGAGTGGAAGGGAAGCAGGCCCAGAGGAGAGGTGGAAGAGAGCAGAACGGAGGTGAAGAGGAAGGTGGCGGGAAGAAGTCAGAGAAGAGGAGAGACCCAAAGAAAGATGGTAACAGAAGGAAACAGAAGAGACTTGGCAGAAGAGATAAAGAGGACAAGAGAAGAAATACATGCCTGAGAGATGCCTCACCAAGCTTCTATTTATCTAATTTAAAACTTGAAAGTAAAGCCATAAACCAAAAAAAGAAATGTTTTCCCCTCTGCTCAGACCATTTGGGACAAGGATGAAGGACCAGAATCCTTCAATTTCCCTTTTTTAGCAGGTTTTTTTTTTTTTTTTTGCCAGTTCTCTTTTCTAATTCTAGCTTGATACCTCCTTCCTTAGCCTATTGCATAGCTCAGACTTGCTAGCCCAGCCCTGGTGTTCTGGATAGAAGTTTGGGTTTGAGGAGAGGATGGGTTCCCACAGGAGGTAGTAAGACACGTGTGTAAGGTAGGGTGAATTTCTATTTTGTGTTCAAACCCTGTGTGTTTACTGTTAGCCAGCCCATACAAACACAGGCTAAATTTCTTTTGTGTTTGACTCCTTCTAGAAATCCTGACATACCTTGCTACTAGTGCTTATTAAATTAGAGTTCCCAGAGAGAGGAGATACAGGCTTCAAGTGCAGCAGAACCTCTGTAAGCTGACCACCCAACAGACTGTAACAAAGTGGTCAACATCTGGAGGGGGTCAACAGAAGAATCTTCCATTGAGTACATGTGGTACAGTCTATGAAAATTAGGTCAACTTAAGGAGGTGGTCAATGGAGGGAGGTGGTCAGCTATGGAGGTTCTCCTGTATAGGTAGGGAGGGTCACAAATTATACATCAAAAGAGTCATGAAGAAGCAGCTGTTTTATGGCCTATGGATTAGCCTTTTTATTTAAAATGCACATTGGCCAGCACAGTGGCTCATGCCGATAATCCTAGCACTTTGGGAGGCTGAAGCAGGAGGATGCCCAGAGGCTAGGAGTTTGAGACCAGCCTTTCCATTAAAGCAAGACCTAGTTTCTACAATACATACACACTTATATACATACATACATAAAATTAGCTGGGCACAATGGCACTGGCTTATAATCCCAGCTACTCAGGAGGCTGAGGAGGAGAATTACTTGAGACCAGGAGTTTGAGGCTTCAGTGAGATAGCTCACTGCAGTATAGCCCAGGGAGCAGAGCAAGAGCCTGTCTCAATTAAAAAGAAAAAGCACAATATGTCACATTCAATAAAACCAGACTATTTCAGGAAAGCTGTCCAACCTCCAATTGGGAAGGTCTTTGGGGTGTTTTGCTTTGATTTAAGATACCCCAGAAGGGTCTTTTATCTTACTGAAGAAGTTTTCAGACTTGAATGGTTAGAGGGCTAAAAAGTAAGGCTCTAAGTCACTATCCCTCTAAGAATGAGTTATGTCCCAATTCTTGCTATATCAATATGTGCATAGACGATCCTCCCCACACTCTGGTTGCTGTTCCCTAAACTCATACCCTCCGGTCATGCTATTGTCCACACTCCTCAGCCTCTGAAGCCCCTGTTTTTGGCTATTGTCCACATTCCTTAGGCTCTGAAGCCCCTGTTTTTGCCCTAGCCTTGTCACTAATAACAGCACTCCACCCTGTTATTACCACTCTCCAGCAATCTTTTTCCTAAGTCTAATAGTCCTTCCACCCACCAGTTCTGTATTCCATTGCTCCTACCAGATTTTCACTATCCCTCGCTCCCTTCATGTCTTCATTTCCTTCCCCTGTAGCCTAGATTCTATGATCAACCATTATTCTTATCACTTCCCCGCATGTTCCCTCAACACTTTTGTGTCTCTTTCACTTTCCTCTATTCGCTTGGCTAAGTCCAACTTCCACCAACCTGGTGTGTGCACCATGCCACTGAATTTGCCACTGGACTTACAAGAGGAAGTAGAGAGAAGAGCATGACAATACTAACCAATCTCACTTCAAAGTCATTAACACATGCCTCCAGAGGGCCCTTAACATTCCCTGGAAGTCATCCTACATTCCCCAAGTCTGTTCACTCTGTTGAATTGTTGTTTCACACCTTCTCACCCCTCAAACCGCCAGTGCCTCCTTGTGACCAGGATTCCCACAATGAAAAAGGAATTTCAGGCTTTCACCACCATATCCACCAGTTACCTAGATTAAGACCCAAAGATTCTGGCTTCTGTTCTGTTTTGTATTAGACTATACCCCATCTCACCTCCCCAAGGATTCTGCTCCAGTATTTCTTCTTTTTCCTTCCTCAGTTTCATCCTTGCTACCAGATCCTTCCCATCAACAACTAACACTATGCTAGTGATTTCTTCCATTTAAAAACAGAACAAAATAAGAGAAAACCATTCTTGGCCCCTCTGCCCCCTGCTCCATTTTTCTCCACTCCCTTAGAGTAAATTCTTTGAAAACTTCACATTTATTTCCCATTCTTTCTTGAACTGGTCCAATTATGTTTTTGCATCCACTAATGCACCAAACCTGTCAAGATTCCCCACACTGCTAAAGCCAATGACCAAGCAGTCCTCACTTCACTGTCAGCAGCACGCTACATATAGGATCACTCCTTTCTCCCTGAAATTCTTCCTCCCTTGGCTTCTAGGACACTCTCCTGGCCTTCTTCCTGTTTCACTGGCTTTTTTTCTCAGTTCCTTTGATGATTCATTCTCATCAACACCCCCCCCACCAACTATTCTCATTAACATTCTTCCACCAACTCTGAACATTAGAAATTCCAGGACTCAGTCCTTGGGTTTCTTTTAATCAAAGCACATGGCTTTCATACCACATACATACTATTTACTCCAAAATTTATACCACTAGTTCAAGCCACTGTGAACTCTAGAAATACATATCCATCTGCCCGTTCAACATCTCCACTTGAACATCTAACGGGCATCTTATCTTGTCTCAAATTAATCTCTCAGTATTGTCCCTTAAAACTTGCTCTTCCTAGAGTCTTCTCCATCCTAGCAAATGGCATCTTCATTTTCCTAGTTACTTAAAACCTTGACATCATCTTTGACTCCTCTCTTCTTCTCCACCCCATTTCTAACCCATTTTAAATTACTTTCAAAATATACTCAGAATCTGACCCTTCTCACTACTTCCTCCATCACCATCATTACTCACCTGGATAGTTTCAAAAGCCTTCTATATGCACTCTCTATTTCTAACCTTACCCTATTCGCTCTAATCTGATCATTTAAAAATCTTAGATCATGTCACTTCTCTGCTTTAAACCTTCCAAATGGCTTCCTCTCTATATAAGTTAAGGCAGTGTTAGCTTTGTAAGAGATAAATCCCAATAAATCAATGGTATAAAATAACTAATAGCAGTTTTACTTCTCACTCATACAAAGTCCAAGAATGGTGTTCCTGATAAGTGAGAAACCTTTTAACAGAAACTCAGGATCCTTTTGTCTTGTGGCTCTGCTATCTTCAATATACATCTTCCAGCCACAGGAAGAGAGAGAGCTTGGAGAATTGCACATGGTAGCTTTGTGTGGCCAGTACTAGGAATAGTGCACATCATTTCTGCTCCCTCTCTTTTGGTCAGAGCTTAATTATCTGGCAACACTATAAGGAAGAGTGGGAAATGTAGTCTAGCTAGATTCATGGGAAAAACAGGAAACAGGTTGGCAAGTAGCCAGTCTCTTCCATGCTCTCTCACTCATAGTAAAGCTAAAGTCCTTGCAATGACCTGTACAAAGTGTCCCTCCTCCCTTCCCATCCCTGCCACCCATCTCTGACCTCATGTCCTCTACTTTCCTTGCTGTTATGCTCCAGCCACATTGGCTTCTGATTGCTCCTTAAACACTTCAAACATACTCCCAGCTCAGGGACTCACCCTTGTTCTTCCCTTTCCCTGGAATATTCTTCACCACTTTCAGGGTGAAGGTAATGAAGGGTGTTCCCTCATCCATCACCCTTTCATGGCCACCCTTTCTAAGGTGGAAACACCATTCCTGACAATCCCAGTGCTCCCTATTCCCCTTCTCTGGCTTGTTTTTTCCCTTAGCATATATTACTACCTCTCATCCTATATATTTTGCTTTTTAAATCTCATTTATGAGCTGTCTCACCTACTTTTACATACCAGAATATAAGCACCATGACAAAGATTAATCTATTTTGTTCACTGTCACATCCCTCGTGCCTAGAACAGTGTCTGGCACATAGAAAACACTTAATGCATTCATTTGTGAAGTGAATGTTCAGGAGCAGAGCTGGTATGTTCAGGGAAAAATGTCACCCTTTTGCAGGTGACACCATCATGCCTGCCGCAAGCAGTCCTTCAATGCTTCTCTCAGAGGAATCTAGGGCTAGATAGCCTTGGGTGTCATCCCTCAAGCCCTTTTCCTCTTCCAGCTACTTTCTATCTCTGGGGCTCCCATGAGCCCTAATCTGCTTTTAACTCCTCAGAAAAGCCCATCTGTTCTCATGGCTCCATCAGCTTCCTCCTGGTCAAGCTGGCCTCTTTTGTTTTAGATATTCTGACATTATCTAGAACTAACCATATCTTGAACTCAACTCATTTCTAGATCATTTTCCCTGTTTCCCCAATTAAAACTCTTGATTTTTAATTTCTTTCATCCAAGTGGTCACTAAGGCCAGGACTTGTTATTTCCACTTTTAAAAGCTCTCTTGTATATAAAGGTTCATTTCCGTTCCTCTTGCCCTTGTTAGGCCAGGCCTTTATCCACAGGGAATCTCAGGGTTGGAGGGCCCTCTCTTTGGCAAAGTCTCAATACCTGTTCGGCCTTCACTGGAACACTTCCAGGATGTGTGTTGCTGCCACTAGGCTGCAGTTCCTTGAAGATAGGGTGGATGTCCTATTTATTTTTGGGTTCAACAGCACCTAGCATAGTACCTGACTTCAAGGAGGCCTTTTAAAAATGGTTTTTGAAATAATACCTCCTGAGGCAGCCTAGTCTATTGTTAATCCTATTAGAAGATGAAAGAACCTCTTTCAATTTTATTCCCACTCCACACATATGCACAAGGTTAGACATTTTCCAAGGAAGACCCACAATTCCCACTGCCTTTATCTCAGTCTCCTCAGATTGACAAGACCTTCCACTACCCACCCAAACTTACCACCTACGCTTTCTCATTATGGCTCCCTTATTTCTCACCTGGCCTGGGAATTTACCTCGTACTCCATCCCTCACTAGTCCTTGTTTCTATTACTCTTCCTGTTAAATAGTCCATTTGGAACTTCCCTAGTCCACCCTGACTCACTCCTTCCTGTGAAGCCTGCTCTAGTTACCACCAAGCACTGACACTCCTTTGTTTGAATGGGAAGCATTAGTTGTAAACCTTTCATCTTGACTGAAAACTCATTGCTTTGTACTTAACTCTTTCATGAGCTTACTACTTGTTTCAATTGGATTTTATACTATACAGACTTTATGTATTAAGAACTCAGTAAGTTTATATTTCATTTGTGCAGAAACTATAATGGCCTTTATTTAATAATTGTTTTAACTTCATGACATAAAATAAGTGATTTCTTGAGTTCCTCTTACATCAGGGACAAGCAGTGGGTTTCACCCATTCAGTTTGCATAACATTATTGAGCATTTACTTTGACTTGGGCAGTAAGCTCAGAGCTGCAGATTTAAAGATGAAGAGATATATTTTTATCCTGGAATTCATCCTAAGAACAGAAGGATAAGCAGCGTTTTATAACAAAATTTGGCAAACTGTGTTGAAGACAAATAGAGTAAAGGCAAACTAGGGAAGAATAATACTTTGTGAGATCAGGAAAGGCTTCTATTGCTAACATCGGGACAGGGGGTTCTATTGGTCTTCTAAAGACTGAGAAACAGGACAGCGCACTCATTCCAAGCGGAGGAAGCTGCTTCATGAACAAAAACCACAGAGACGTGAAAGGACAGGCTGTCAAGTGATGGAAATGACGGCAGCTAGAGCGCAAGATATGAGAGGGGGAACGCAGGGAAATGAATCTGAAAGATACACTGACGCCAAAGAGTAAAGAGCTTTGTGTAGATAGCACACCAGGGCGGCAGCGCTGAAAGGAAGGGAGGAATTGAGATTATTCAATACAGTAATTGGTGACTGATACAATCGGATCTGTCGCAGAGGCTTGTGGGCATGAAGATAACTAGCAGGGTAATCCGAGAAGCCCTGTCGAGGCAGTCATGCACTGTGAATGGGGACGTGGCGTCCACACGGCCGCGCCCATACACGCTGCCCGGAGTAGGAGACTGGGGCCAGCCATCCCCACAGGCCCCGGGATCAGAGTTGGGCGGGAATCCGGTCCACGCAACTCGTCTCGCTCTCGGGGACGTGGCGATTTCCAGCCAATCCCGGCTACATTATTGTGGGACGAATGGCTGCCCGAGGAAGCTTTGCGTCATCGGCATATTTGCTGATGATTGGTCGAGAAGTCGCCGGCGAGGCGTATAGAGGAGGGGCTAAGGTTAGCTTCCGGTTGGGCGGTTCTTGCGCGCGTGAGCTGAGCCGGTGGGTGAACGGTGGCCACGGCAAGCTGGGCTGTGCAGGCTACGAGTAAAGGTGAGTACGGTAGCGTCCAGCCCCTCTGCCACCTCCTCTTTCTCATTCGCTTTCTTTCTGTCCCCGTGCCTTGCTGTTGGCTAGGCGTGGGCCTGCCTCACTCGAGGCCCGTATCACTGGGGTCTTCGGTCTCAACCTGCTCGAGATCCCGGGGCTCTTGGCGCGCAACCAGGGATGGATCCCGCCGCTCTTCTTCCCTGCTGTCTGGGAAGGCGGATGGGTCCCATCGAACGCTGGCTTTCTGCTTTGCGTCCTGTTGGGTTCTGTTTTGCCCTCTGTCCCTGGGCCTCGCCGCTGACCGAGTCTGTCGGACTAAAGGGTCACTTATTGCCTCCTGAAGGTCAGAGGGCAGTTGGGTAGCGTTGTTGTAACAATTCTCTGTCACCTCCCATCACCAGCCTGCTGGTATCTGCCAGCCCCGCCCCAAGGCCACATCCAGACAGTAGGGTGCATCTGCCAAGAAATGTTCACTGACTTAAAGGGTGTAGAAACAAGGATGAAAAGAACTAATGAAGGCATATATAATAAAGATATATTTTTATACCTGTGATTTTATAAACCGCATATTTAAGCTTCATATTTGATTATATATTTGAGTCAGCGACGGAAAGTAGTTGTTTAAATCTTTATAAGGGGAGTTTTTTTTTTTTTTTACTTTGTTTTGTTGCTTCTAGCCCCAGATCCTAGTTCTGATTTTTGGCATATTGCATTTAGAAGTAAACGTAAGTCCCCACAGATGCTGTGATTACTAGTATAGTAGAGTGGCTTGCACTTTTGAAAGCTGCTTTTGCATCAAGGCAAACACGCCCTCTGGGTCTTCTGCTAAATTTTGGGCCTTTGACCTAAATTTCTGAGTGTATAAAGTCCCAAGAATAGTGTTTTTGAAAATTGAATCGCATTTATTTCCTGGCATGGGCCATAAAGTCAACTTCTAGTAGTTCTAGTAGAACTTGACACAAGACAAATAGATGTTTGACCTCATTGAGTAGATTTAGTTAACCAAGTACCAAACAATAGTCATCACTGAAGAATTTATGTAATATAGTCCAAATGAAGGACCAGAGGTAACCTATAAATTGTTATTTGTGTATCAAGAGGACAGATTCGCCAAGGCCTAATCTGAGGTTCTACTGTAATGCAGGGGTTTCCAGTGAGATTCTTATGAGAATCACAACTAGGAGAACCATGAGCTCACAAAAATACACTGAATATGCCTGAGTGCATAGTGCTCAATATAGCTTTGAACCAAGTCATAATCCTCTCAATATAATCATTGTTCACTTCCATTCATTCAGTGATATGTCAAGAGGTACTTACTGATAGCACTTTATATACATTGCATCAATATAGGAGATGGACTGGCCAGGAGCATGCCTGTAATCCTAGCACCCTGGGAGGCAGAGGTGGGTAGAGCTCACAGGTTCGAGACCAGCCTGAGCCAGAGTGAGATTTTTGTCTCTAAAATTAGCCATTCATTGTGTCGGGTGCCTATAATCCCAGCTACTCTGGAGGCTGAGGCAAGAGAATTGCTTGAGCCCTAGAGTTTGAAGTCGCTGTGAGCTATGATGCCACAGCACTCTACCAAGGGCAACAAAGTGAGACTCTGTCTCAAATATATATATGGGGGGGGAGGGAGGAGATTGGTATATTGGTGTTAACACAGACTTTCTGTACATGGATGTGCCAGGGATGTTGGACAGAGGTGTAGCCAGGGTCCTCACTCTATGAACTCTTAAGCCTGGATGTTGTTGATGCTATAATTTATGTATTAGACTTAAGGCAGCCGAAATAATGCTTTTGCCTATTGCTAGCTGCAAGGGGAGTTGGGAATTGGCAAGCACAGACAAACAGGAACCACAAAATTGTTGCCAAGTACCATGCAATTAATCCAGTAAAATGTATTTATATCTAAAAAGTATAAGACAGTGTATAAGGGACTATAGAAAGATAATAATTTATTTTAGCTAAGATGTAGACATTCTTCCAGAAATATAAAATCTATAGGGGAGCTAAGGATAACAAAATAGCCTATGGCCATTATTGAGTATAGTTTTATAAAAGTTGAGAGGAGTAGGTACAGATCACTTGGAGCTAGAGTGATCACAGTAGATAGGTCTTTTCATCTGGGATCTTAAAATTATTTATAGACATTTGGCACTGAAGGCAGGTTGAGCTAAAATAACTACCAAATGTCGCTAGTGTGAATTTAAGAATTCTACCAAATTCTCAGAGACTTCATGCGTGTTACATATGCATGGCAAAATTACTAGAAACCAAAACTCTTATGCCTACATTTTGCATGACATTCCTCTGACAATTATTGTGTATTAAAGTTTCATCAACCAAAAGGAAACTTTTTTCTCCCAGAGTTAATAGAACTTTTTTTAAACAAAAAAGTTTTGCTTCTATAGCACAAAAAATTGTAAGTTTGTTCTGGGTTGCTGTGATTGTAGAGCTAACAAAGTAATAGTTTCAGACTTTCTCAGAACTTTTCTTCTACAGCCAATTTTACATTTGTATATACTCAGCTGTCTAGTAAATATATCCCATCACACAGATAATTTAATTTAATGAACTAATTTAAGTTTGCTCTATCACTAGAGAAACATTAAACAAATGGTTTGTTGGATCATACCTTTTCTCAAACAAAGCATGAAGGATGGCATTGCTTTTATGGATTAGTCCATTTGTGGTAGTTGTACTAAAGTCTATGAGTGAAGAATACCAGGTAGATAAGCAGATAACTTTAATTTCTAGATTTCATATCCTGGTCCTTACTATTTAAATTGCCATCAGGTTGTTAACCTCAATCCCTAGCTGAACTAGACACTTAAGCAGTGAGATCCTGCTTTTACTGAATTATGGAGAAATGCCCTTTCTGCTGAATATCCATCCAGCTCAGAGAACTGGAATTTTACCACCCCACCCCTTTCTCCCACTTAATAACATTGAGCAATGGGTCTTTGGTCAACCAGAATAACTGTGGGATCACTCAATGTTAACATTCTTGAAAAGTTTGGTTTGATCCAGACATCTGAATTTCCCTGAAACAATTTACTTTAAGTGTTCTATGACTGATGGATTTTTACCAGAAGTGGGGATTGAGGAAAGGAGTGGTTGTGGTGGTAAGAATTTAGAGCTTTCAAGGAAATTTTTGAATGAGTGAAATAAACCGACTCCTAAGACTGAACATTGTTATTAAACACAAGCTTACAACATTAATCTTTTCTCCTTATAAATTACTGGAAAAATTCATGAAAATAAGTTTGCAGAAGATAATTACTGGTGACATACTACAGAAGGATGATAGCTACTTGATTTTTGTTATTGTAGTCCTTTGATTCTGTATCTAACATGGTGCAGTTCAATAGAAATATAGTACAAGCCATAAATGTAATTTTAAATTTTCAGTTGAAAATCTAGAATAGGTGAAATTAATTTTAATGTATTTAATCTAATCATAACAGAATGGTATTTTTTCCAATATGAAATGTAACGCTTGTCCTAATCTTAAATTCATACTAGCCACATTTGAAGTACTTAGTGGTCACATGTGCCTAGTGGCTGCTATGCAGTGAAGATCAGATTTTTTTTTAAGAAAAATTATTAGATAGTACTCTTTGTGGGGGAGGGACAGAATTTTAGAGAGAGAAAAGCATAGAGCATTTGAGAAATGGAAGTTAGGGAGATGTGTTTTTCACAAACATTAGTTTACCTTTTTTTTTTTTGCAGTATTTTTTGGCCAGGGCTGGGTTTGAACCTGCTACCTCCAGTATATGGAGCCAGTGCCCTACTCTTTGAGCCAAAGGCGCCACCCGATTGGTTTACCTTTTTGATCACATGGTAAAAGCTCTTATAGCTAAATCCTTAATTTATATCATTTTTGTTTAATATTATGTTATCCATTGATGTGTAGCTTGTGGAAGGTGCTGAAGAAATGAGAAGGATCATTAGCTTTCTATCATTTGACTTCAGTTTGGTTGAAAAGAGAAAGATGCTTCAGAAATGAACCGCCCTAATGTAGTTCTTCAAAAACCTTTATGAAAAGTTATTTTTGTACTGTTTCTTTTCAGTCCTTCCCCCATAAAATGTCCTTTGTCTTGGGGGATATCCCTTGTTTCTGCTTGAACATTTTTATATGTATATAAATTTAGATAAATCTAGCACAGTCAGTTTTTGGTATTTTTTTTTGTTTTGTTTTGTTGTTAGTGCCTGTACTCATAAAACAAGAAGCCTTTTATTAAAGTTTCTCATAGCCAGGAATTGGTTACGTGGGTACAAAGAGTGTATTTTTTTAATAGAAATTATTTAAAGTGGCTCAGTGCCTGTGGCTCAATGGGCTAAGGTGCCAGCCATGTACACCTGAGCTGGCAGGTTTGAATCCAGCCCAGGCCTGCCAAACAACAATGACGGCTGCAAACAAAAAATGGCCGGGCGTTGTGGTGGGCGCCTGTAGTCCCAGCTACTTGGGAGACGGAGGCAGGACACTCACTTAAGCCCAGGAGTTAGATGCCACAGCACTTCACCCAGGGTGACAGCTTGAGGCTCTGTCTCAAAAAAAAAAAAAAAAGGAAATTATTTAAAGTGCAGATTTTTCCTTGCCCCCTGCAGAGAGGTGAAGATAACTAGGTAGGACTATTGGCTTTGTCCATCAGGTGGTCCTTGGTGACCTTTTAGGCAATTTCATCAGTGGTAAGATAGACAAATTTCAGGGTAACAGCAAATTATGAGGCAGCTGAGGGAACAACTATGTGGGTGAAAGAAAGGGAAAATCAAGCTCGAAGGAACAGCAGAGTTTGGGAAAGGCTAACTGTGGGTTGTGGAGACCTGAAATGTATTAACCAACAGAATGGAGATGCCTATCAAGGGAGTTTAATTGAGGAGGGAAGGAAAGAATGGATAAACCAAATCACTTGGCTGTCACTCTTTGGAATTCTTCTTGTTTCCTTGTATCAATATCAATGTGTGCCTCAAACATAAATGCAATTTTCCCTCTAAGTTGCAAAGTGAATCAGTCTATTGTATTTCTATGCTACATGTCTCAAAGGTTTGTGCAGCATCCTTTCCAGGCCCCAAAGTGTTACAGGGCTTAAGCATTTATTCAGATTATAACACATATGGGGTGTGTAAGAGTTATTAGGGTATTAAGCTGTATTTTATCTAAGGATGTAATGGTTTATAAAATTTTTCTAAATGTAGAGTCCACTTAGTCATAAGGAATGTCTTTTGTCACAGTGACTTTTTTTTTTTTTGAGACAGTCTCACTGTGTCCCCTGGGGTTGAATGCCATGGTGTCATAGCTCATGGCAACCTCAAACTTGTGAGCTCCAGCAATCCTCCTGCCTTCCTGCCTCAGCCTCTGGAGTAGCTGGGAGTACAGATGCCCACCATAATGCCCAGCTAGTTTTTCTATTTTACTAGTAGATACTGGGCCTTGCTCTTGTTCAGGCTGGTCTCGAACTCCTGAGCTCAAGTAATGCACCTGCCTGGGCCTCCCAGAGTGTGGGATTACAGGAGTGAGCAACCATGTCCAGCCATTCACAGTGACTCTTGATTTTACTTGATTCTGTAAGCCTTGAACATTGTAGATATTGTTTGGGTGCATCACAAGACATCAACAATATGTAATTCTGTTCCTTGTTTCTATTTTATTTATCTAGAGAATTATTTGTAGTTTGAGATAGTTTATTTTGCTTTAAAATAAAGGTATACCCACTTTGATATTATATATAAGAGCTACTAAATATCTAATTTTCTCTTTACTCTGAACTGATTAATCAGTAAAATTACAGGAGTCTTGCCTAGAGCAGTGTTTTGCAAGTGAGATGCAAAAAGCTAATACACATGAGAGTCTGCCATTTACAAGCATTAGACAACACAGCAGAGTACAGCATTGAAGTTTACTTCCATACCAGCCTCCCCAACCCACCCCTGTCTCTTCTCCTTTGAACCACCATTTACACATGAATGTTTATCTTTCTGTACCATTTTTTGTGCATGTGTTAGATTTTTATACACATATAAACAACCAGGGAAGGTGTTGTTTAATTTTTCTTTGTTTTTTACATAAATGAGATCTTGGCCATTGTTTTGCAGCTTGCGGTTTTTGTTCACTTAGTATGTCTTGATGAGTTCTGTTTCACTGCAGATAGACCACCTCATTCTTTTTAACCTCTGTATACTTTTCCATAATATAGATTTAATATAATTTACCAGTTTTCTGGTTTGGTTTTCCAGTTTTTTAATCATTATAAACTATCATCATTGAACATCTCAATAAGTATCTTTCTATACAGATTTGGGTATTTGAATGGATTGAATAAAATAAAATATTGAAGAACTATCTGAAACATAGCAAAATTCTAATATTGATCAGAGCAATTTAAGAAAAATACATTCTATACCTTTCTTGGTGAGCCTCCTGGTCTTGCTTTGACATTGCTTCCTCTAATCGTTTTTTAATTTTTTTGTAAACAGAGTCTTACTCTCTGTCGCCCTAGGTAGAGTGCCATGGTGTCATAACTCATAGCATCCTCAGTCTCTTGGGCTAAACGATCCGCCTGCCTCAGTCTCCTGAATATCTGGGACCACAGGTACCCACTGCAAACACCTGGCAAGTTTTTCTGGTTTTAGTAGAGGCAGGATCCTGCTCTTGCTCAAGCTAGTCTCGAACTTATGAACTCAAGCGATTCACCTGTCTCGACCTCTCCAACTGCTAGGATTACATGACAGGTTTTCCTAAGTCTTAACAACTGTCATGTCATTAGTAACAGTAACTTTTTTGAAAATGAACATTCGGAGAGTGAACACCCCCCCAATCCTCTCCTTAGCTACATTTCTGTTTGTTCTATTGCACTGCCCTAATTTACTCAAGAACACTTTCTTCTCTCCATCCATGTGCCCTCTGTGGTTTCAGGACCTCCCACCCTCCCCCACTGAGCTGCTTTCCCAGTGATTGCACACAGTGTCATTGGGTGCCCTTTTAAAACCTAAAAGTTGCGCGTGGAGACCTCAGCCTCATGCCTTTGTATAATCAGCTCTCTAGGTTATGTTGAGATTTCTTTACTTTACTTTTACAGAATCTTTATATAACGTGCTCACCATTAACTGTGCTAAGCATTGTTTTAGTTTATTGAATCCAAAGGTTACTATAACTCCAAGCTAACTTCATTAGCTACTATTTGGGAGTTATAAGAAAAGTGGATACATTGAAATATCTGTAATATATTGATATATTTAACTTCCTTATCCCCTGGCACAATTCACTCCATTCTAGTTCCCAAAAAAAAATTTTTTTTTTTTGAGACAGAGCTTCAAGCTGTCACCCTGGATAGAGTGCTGTGGCATTACAGCTCACAGCAACCTCCGATTCCTGGGCTCAAGTGAGTCTCCTGCCTTCGCCTCCCAAGTAGCTGGAACTACAGGCACCCACCACAACGCCTGGCCGTTTTTTGGTTGCAGCCGTCACTGTTGTTTGGCGGGCCCGGGCTGGATTCGAACCCGCCAGCTCAGGTGTACGTGGCTGGCACCCTAGCCCGTTGAGCCACAGGCGCTGAGCCTAGTTCCCAAAATTCTTGATGCAGGATCAGGTATATGCAGTTTATTTATACTGGGTACACTTTCAGGTCACACTTCATAACATATTACTAAGGCTGTTGAG
>CAUYRH010036811.1:0-57958 GCA_963574655.1 Perodicticus potto | reverse complement strand
GTTCACCTGGACATAAGGTCACAGATAGGAGGCACACTGAGGCCAAACCTCACATGCTCATCTGTCTTTGGTTCTTCAAAGCTAGCAGCGAAGGACTCCGGACTGTCTGTCTGCAACATTGACCAGGCTCTTTGGGGGAGCAGCCCTCGGGGGCTGGTGCTCACTGCTGCTGGGTCTGCTCCAGGCCTCTCCTGTGCTGCAGAGTGCTGTCCTGGTTCTGCAGTGGCTCTGTGAAAGGGAGCTAGGGCCCACACACTTGCAGCAGGCCCAACGGTTGGATGTGGTGGGAGGCCCATGCCAGAAACCAGCTGGCCATGGGCTAGTTCTGTGAATTCAGGCCTGAGGTATTCTTCCAGGCCATGCATAATAGCTCAGAAGTGAGCCCATAGGACCAGGCAGGTCCCCTCACAGATGGCCTTTGTCCCCCTGCTGATTTGAGAGAATTCTTCATGGGAACAGCAGTGTGGGAAACACACCCTCTGGCTGGAACCCTGTCTGGAGCATACCAGCCACTGTCCAGGACCTTCCATGCCCCACTTCCCCTCCTCCACAGGAGCGAGCCCAGCCTCCTGAGGTAGAGGAAGCTTCAGTCGCTGGGCCCTGCAGAGACAGGCCTGGCAGACATGGGAGCCCCCATTCTCTGCAGAGGCATGTGGGCAAAGGTCAGGATTAGGAGGACTGCTGACTTGCCCTTAAAAATCTGCTCTTTCTTATCTGTGACCCCAGGAAAACTTAGGATGTCTCCCTTGAATTAAGCAAGCTGCAGCAACGGGGTGACTGGCAGGAGTGGGGGTCAGCACAGGTGAGAGGTATGTAGTACTGAAGTTAGCCTCATGTTCATGCAGAATTCTCCTCAGAGATGTTAATAATCCGCTAAACATGTCCTTTCCGTAATGTCTTGAAATCCATGACAATCTTGGATACAAACCCCATGATGAGGACTGGCTTTTCTCTGCTTCAGTGGATCATGGTAAGTTAACGTCAAAGTGGCTGTGCCACTGACCAGCCAGACACATGGAGAGACGAGGCTAGTCACCACCACAATGGGCAGCAGACATCCGCTGAGGTGTTGCCAGGCAAGTCGGGATGTGGGGCCACCCTGACGGCAAAGGCAGCAGGAAGACCCTGCGGCCCCTGGGTGTGCTTGGAGTAAGGGTCCTTTCATGGGTTGAGTCTGAGGTGGGGTGCGCTGGGGGCGCAATTGTGTGTTTCCAAATTCTCAGAGCTGCAACTGAGGAAAGACTTTGCTGCCAACATCATTGCTACTAAAGTGACTGTCAACCCTTTTTAATTCTAACTTATTACAAGAGGCATCTTCTCTAGAGCCCTGCAAGAATTGAAGTGAGATGACATCCTCCACAGAGACCGTGAAGTCACCTGCCACCTGCAGAGCCAGTAGAGCCACACACCCTGGTTGCACCTGACCCACTGGAAACCTACTGGCAGCTGACCCCAGAGTAGGGCAGAAATGGGCATCCCTGAAACCAACCAGCCCTGCTGGGCTGTCCTGTGGATGACACCACATCACAAATCACACACACACCACATACACCACACCACACATTGCACACACATCACACATCCATACCACGCCACACACATACCCCACATACACCACATCACACACACCACATACACAAGTAACGACACCATACACCCCACATGTAGCCATACACAGAACCTCAGATGTGTAATCTCACACACTACACATTCATCACAGAGGCCTAGGGCCACACCGAGAGGCTCGCCCAGGACTGTGGCTGTGAGTGGGGCCCTGTGGTGGGACATGGAGGGGCAGTGGTACCTGCTGGGCAGCACCTTACTCCTTGCTCACAGATGAGTCTTTTTCCCCCCCTTGTTGTTTAGCTGCTTCCTCTTCCGCTTTTCTGTCACATACTGGAATGTGGTCAATCTCTTGCTCACTAGATGGGAAGGAAGATGAGGAAGGTCACCAACTCACAGCCAAGAACAGCATCCACATGGCAGTATAGCTATGCCTTCCCAGTCCTACCCTCCAGGCCAAGATGGGGCACAGGTGCCAGCTGAGGCGCATCTGTGTCTGCACCCCATGCAAGGTCTCTCCTGTGTGGCATTGCCAGTGGGGATGTCAGAAGAGAAACTGCCTCCTCCCTCCTGCGGCAGCAGAAGGTGCCATCTCAGTGCCCTGGATTTCTGGAGGGCAGCTTGGGAAGATCCATTCTATCCAAGGGCCCAAGCAGCTAATGGGGGTGCTCATGTCTGGAACTGGGTAGTGTACACTCCAGGAGACACTGGACACAGGAATTTGGGGCTGTGGGGGCTGGCTGTGCAAGTGCTGCCCCTGGCCCCAGGCCCACCACAGTGTCCTGGGAGCCAGCCTGGTGTTCCCAGCCTTGGAAAGTATCCCCTCTTTGAGGTATTTTTTATTCTCTTCCCAAGACCTCAGGCTTTCCAACAAGTTGAGCCTAAAGCTCACACTTAACCAGCTTCTCCACGGGATCCTGTAGCAATTCACCAGCACCACCAGCAGCTGACTCCCAAAGAGAAACCCTGCAGACCCCTGCCTATGGGCTTTCCACTGGCTGTATGTGCCCTTGCCCTCAGCCATCATCCTGAGGTCACCCCACCCATTCTCCTGGCTGTATCACTCTATATTAAAGTTTCCTTCCTCCCTGGGCAATGCTCCTTGTCTCAGTTAAGTGGTTTTCCATGTAGTGGGCCACTGAAGCCTCCGTGAGAATTAGAGTGACATGACATCCCTCCCACAGAGATAGTGATGTCACCTGCCACCTGCTTGTAGGTGACTGTGGAGCACTGGCAAGACCCAGCTTGGTCTTTGCTGTCCAGCACAGGGCAGAAGCACCCCAGGCGTGGGGCATGTTTATCAATAAAGAAGCAATATACAGAGGCGGGGCCTGTGGCTCAGTAGGTAGGGTGCCTGCCCCATATATTGAGAGTGGCAGGTTCAAACCTGGCCCCCACCAAACTGCAACAAAAAATAGCCAGGCATTGTGGCAGGCACCTGTAGTCCCAGCTACTCAGGAGGCTGAGGCGAGAGAATCACCTAAGCCCAGGAGTTGGAGGTTGCCCTGAGCTGTGATGTCAGGGCAGTCTACTAAGGGGGACAAAGTGAGACTCTGTCTCAGAAAGAAAAAAAAAAAAAAGAAGCAATATAGATAAAAATGGGTTCTGTGCCTATTTCAGCCATGTGCTTCCATGGAGGAGCCAAGTTTCCCCTTTTTCTTTCCCTAAAAATGAACAACCATCAGAACAGATTTATAATTATTTCTAGAAAGTGAGTGGGCCACCTTGGAAGCCTGTGGGAAGCCAGGGAGCAGGTGGAGCCTGCAGGTGTGGCCAACCGAGTGACCTTCCCCATCTGCTCAACTCCTGGACTTTCACTTCTCCCACAGCCCCGCAGCCCAGTAACAGCTCGAGAGCATGAATTTACACTTGTTATATTCCAGTTAAAATACCCATTCTTGTGCCTGGGTTTGCACAAGTACCATCCAGACCACATTGGAAACATGTCCTGGTATCTCCTGGAGGGTGTGCTCAGCCTGGCCTAGTTGTACATGAAACATCTAAGCCAATGGAACACAGGAGAAGAAAATAGACACAAAGCTTCAGACCTTCCAGTGGTCTGAGCTCTGAGCTAGGGGACTGTCCACCAGTAGACCGGACACTCACTCAAGCTCCAGCAACTGGAGAGCCCTGCTACCTCCCCAACCTCAGTCAGTGGTTTTCTATAATAAATAGCTGTCGCTTGAAGCAGCTATATTTGGGGGTATTTTTACTGCAAGTAATGATAACCAACTAATGTACCAACTTTGTCCAAAATCGGTTCTTTGATGACCAAACATCCTAATATTCGACGTGTGTACCCCTGCCATGTATCTCTGAGGGGGAGCGGACCCCACACCTGCCTGGGCCCAGGGAGTGCCTGGGAGGCCCATCCTCTCTTTGACCCCACCAGCCACTAAGTCCTGTTGGGTTGGAAGCCCTGACATCATCCCCTCTCAACTTGTCTTTCCCTGGGAACTCATCACCCCTGTCAGGAATGGTGGCAGCCAACTGGGTCTCATGTTGTGGAGGCACTTGACCCAACACCAAGGTCTGAGGGAGAGAGATTTCTTGATAAAGAGGAGAGGAATCCTGGATGGGACAAAACTCCAGGAAGACCTCATAGTTGGTAAATCCCAAAGCATGTAAACTGCTAGGTAACTCGAAAAAGTATATTTTTTGAAACTCCTGACTATAATGGGGTAGAAGGTTTTGAAAGTAGCCCAAATGGCTCTTACTCTTCAGGGTTGATACTGCGTAACGCCCCATAAGCATCATTTTCAGACTGTGCAATGGCGACCTCCTGCCTGAGGTTCCCCTTCTATTCCACTCAATACCTTCTGCACACTGGCACTGACCTCCCTTTGCAGGCCAGTCATCCTCACCATGCTCACGTAAAATAGTCAAGCCTCAGGCAAGACAACAGTAACGCCAAGATTTACTTTAGAAAGTGTGTTCTAAAATAGGCTTATAGGTTGTGTGGTGATGGCGGTTTGCAGGGGCTTGGGGCTTTTAACATTGAGGGGGAGTTTAGCCCACCACAACCGCAAGCAGGGGCACCCTGGAAGGCCAGTGACTGAGGACAGATGGGAGCCCAACCTGCTTGGCTGTCTCCACCCCATCAGGGGACGGTCAGGCATTCACTGGCCTGGCTGCTCACCCTGTGACATCCTCTGAGACTCTTGGCAGAGACCATGCCTTTGGGAGGCCTGTCTTTCTTACTTCCTGTGCTTTGAGAAGCATGGCCTCCCCCTGCCCAGAGTGACAGGCACTTGCCAGGCCCCCACTCTGCCCTCAGTGCTTCTTACTGGACCCTGTCCTTAGAGATTAATATTTTTCATTGTTAGAATTTCCATTTGTTGCTTTTGAAAATCCACCTGTTCTTTTTTCATAATGGCCTGTTCTTGCCTAATAGGTTCTATTCCTTTGTCTATTTGAACATTTTAAGCCTATTAACTTAAAAACCACTTGTGGCTGTGTGTGCTGGCTCACAACCCTAATCCTTGGACTCTGGGAGGCCAAGATCGGTGGCTCACTTGAGCTTAGGAGCTTGAGAACAGCCTGAACAATCATGGGACCCCATCTCTACTAAAAATAGAAAAACTGGCAGGAGGATCGCTTGAGCCCAAGAGCTTGAGTTTAGTATGAGTTATGACATCAGAGCACTCTAGTCAGGGCATCACTCAGTCTCAAAAAATAAATAAATAAATAAATAAAAACCACTCGTGTTTTCTGTAGTACCCCACCACCCTCTGGCCCACCCTTCCTCCTCTGTGCCTTGCCTCTGATCACCCCCTTCAATTTCTTCGGGCAGATGCCCTCAGACCACTGGTGGTCACTCCACACTTTCACACAGCCTGGAAATATGCACAGAGCTGGCTGCAAATGCAGTCCCATTTGATCTCACAGAGAGTCTGTGAAGAGAGAACCAGTCCTTTCTCACAAGTAGGGAAACAGATGCTTGCAGATACATGACATGCCAGGCTGGCCTGGCCAGCTGGTGCAACCAGCTCAGGGTCCAAGCGGCACCCATGGCCTCTGCCTGCATTTCTCATTCCCCACTGTGCTCACACCAGGCCCTCCCCATCAGGTTTGAGGGACTCTGGCCTAAAGGGATCCAGTGACTGAACCTTGAGAAACCAGCACAGTTTGTGAGCATGTGTGCTGGTCTCCTGGTGCTACCCTTAATCCAAGGGCACTGAAACCAGAGAGGGTGCTGCCAGGAGGGTATGAAGTCAGCACCTATCATCTGTGCGTCCAGAGAGCATTCAGGCCAAGCAAGGCCTTAAGAAGCTTGACCCTTTCTAAAGCTTTTTGTGCTAGAAATAATGTCACATGCTGTACAGAGACCAGAATCATCCCCACACTTTTGTCTTCAATCAAAAGACACAGAGAATGATCCATCCATCCAACCGCAAAAAAAAAAAAATCCAGGTAGTAATTCTGGGAATGTTCTTTCACTAAGATGCCTCCTTTAGTCTTTCTGCCATGACACTGTATCTTAGAAAGTATTCCTTTAACGTTTTTCCAATGTATTTTGTTCAACTAAAATTTACTTGATCCCATTATTCTCTTCTAAAATGGAACTTCTTAAAATTCCTTTACGCATGTTCCCCGGCTGAGGCCACCGCCATCCAGCCCTGCCATTGCCTTCTGCAGGGGTGTTCTGGGCAGGCCCATGACGGATTCCTCAGGATTGGCTCTGGCAGAACCTGGCGTGTTCTGGGATTATGTGTGTCAGAGTCAAACAAGGAGACCAGGGGGAGAGGACGCTGAGCTTGGTAGCTTCCCATCCATGGCCCCATCTGCCCTCTCACTATGAAGACCCTGTGCTCACAGGACCCCTCCCTCCTAGTGACCCTGATGTGGACTGTGGGGGCCGTCCTCATCCACTCTATCCTCACCAGTAATTCCTGGAGCTGATGCAGTTGTTGAGCCATTTACAGTGGTGGTCAAAGTCGGTCACGCATTTATTACAAGCACTGTAGTGTTTGGACGTCTCGCTCCTGGGAGGGTGAATTGGGGAGGACCAGTCAGATTTGTGTTCAGGTTGTGAGAGGGCCAAAGCCTCAGGCTCAGGACTGGAATGTTGCAGGGGGCCAGCACATGTAGCATGAGAAGCGGGTATCTCGCAGGAAACGGGAGCCCAAGGCCAGGGGAAAGGCAACAAGGCCTACAGGGGAGCTCAGAGTGCCCTGAAGGGGATGCTGAGCCTTCCTGTGATCAGCTAAGCATGGGATGAGGCCCTAGAGGCCACACCTGCCGCATGAGGTAGCTTGGACCCCATCTTGTGCCTCAAACTGCTCTTCAGCCCTGGAGACTCTGAATAGCCACCACTTTCCCTCTTCCCAAGGGTGGGAGGCAGGAGGCTCATCTTGGAAACTCTAAGAATAACAGCCCTCTCTTGCCCCTGAACCGCAGGTCAGGGACTGAAAACAGACAGTGTCTGAGGATCCAGGCTTTGCATACTACAGGGACATCTCAGGCCACCTATGTGGGAACACAAAGCCCTGGAGCCTGGTCCTGCCTCTGACCGGCACAGCACTAGCACCTACCTCTCAGGGCAGAGCTGAGGGCTTCCCACAGCAGTTCCCGCGGCATGGCATGCTGTCCCTGAGAGGCTGCAGCCTTTGCACCCCCCACCTTGGAGGTGACCCCCACACCCAGAGCTCAGCATGGGAGCACTCACACAGTGACTTTGCAGAGGTGACAATACTGATTCTGAATTACATGCTCATGCTTCAATCAGTCAAAAGTTGTAAGTAGGTTGAGGTAATTCTTCTTGTACCGTACGGTAGCCTCGGCTGGATCAATGGTAGCAGCAATCAAGTTGGTGACCATAAAGAAAAGGAAAAGTCCTCCAATCACCTGGTTGGGGGGTGTGTCAAGGAAGAACACAGCACTGGGCCTAGTAACATGCACAAGGTGTCCACTTGTGATCCCAGGGACCAGAAGTGGTGAGGCAGCTCAGGAATGCTACCCAGCCCTGACCACTGGTCAGCACCACCACAGACTGGGGTATCATGCACCCAGCCCAGCCCTAAACATTGCCACACAGAGCACCCCTTTGTGGGCTTGGCTGGGTTCAGCCCACACAGTGAGCCCAAAAACTCGGCACAAGTTTGGAGCAGCTGGAGAGGACACCCTGGCCATAGACAGCTGCACATCCAGCGTGCTCTCCCAATGTACATGGCCGGATGAGCCAGGACAGGCTCTGCAGGGTGTAGTAGGCCCTTTGAAACCAGGGCTGTGGCTCGGCGCCTGTGGCTCAACAGGCTAAGGCGCCAGCCACGTACACCTGATCTGGAGGGTTCGAATCCAGCCCGGGCCCACCAAACAACAATGACGGCTGCAACCAAAAATGGCCGGGCATTGTGGCGGGTGCCTGTAGTCCCCGCTACTTGGGAGGCGGAGGCAGGAGACTCGCTTGAGCCCAGGAAGTGGAGGTTGCTGTGAGCTGTGATGCCATGACACTCTACCCAGGGTGACAAGGCTTGAGGCCTTGTCTCAAAAAAAAAATAAAAACCAGGGCTGTGTGTCTTGCGGTGAGAGGAAAGGGAACGAATGGGAAGGAAGGCACAGAAAGCCCCAGCCCCATCAGCCTGCACAATGGAGGGGCTCTCTAAGGGCCTCAGGCTTTCAGGGTCCCTGAACTCTCTTGGGGTCCCTCAGACTCTCAATAATCTTCAGATTCTCTTTGTCTGAACCCCAGGCCTGTCCAGCCTGGCTCAAGTGGCCATATATCCTGGAGCCAGGAGACAGATGTAAAGAGGCAAAACCAAGCCTTGGTACCCCTTCTTCCCCTCCAGCTGGGACCTTCACACCTGGAACCTGGAGAGGGGTAAATAGGCAGAGCCACATGTCACCCTGGCCTGTCCTAAGCCAGGAGACTCTGCCAGGCCCTTCTGCAGCATGGCCCTGGCTGGCACTGAACCCAGGGTGCTCCTCCATTCCCAGGGTGAAGGATACTGGCTGTGCACCAGAGCTCTGCAGGGGTTTTAACAGGAAGAGCTCCAAGCGGGACAGGTCCTGGATGGAGACGGTATTGCTGTCAATGTTGACCAAAGCCCCTTCCCCTCCAGGTCCTTCTCATGCCCATACTGTGATGATTCTGCCGCTATTGTGTTCAACATTTACCAGCCTGGCCTGTAGTACTTGGCCTTTTCCTAGAGCTACCCCAGGCTGTGGGCCTTGGGTTGTTGTGCAGGTGCCTTCCCCACTCAGGGCCCCATAAGGAGCTGCTCTGATGGACAAGAAGCCTGCAGGGAGCTGGTTCCAACCCAGACCCGGCACGTGCCACGCACTGCCCTAGCAGTGCATCTTGTCCTGTGCATCTTGACTCTTCTAAGCTCCAAGTGTGGGCCCAGTGCCACGTGAAGGATGTGGGTCCCCTCCCATCTCTGCCCCATGGTGCTGTGGAGCCATGAAGCAGACTGACACTCAGCTTCTCATAAGGATTAGGGCTGGACACAGCTGCACCCTGGCACGAGCTCCCTGTGCACCCACTCCCCTAAGGCTGAGCTGAGGAACGCGTACTGTTTAGTTGCCAGGGAATATATCCACAGTCTCAGGACACTAATTAGGGTGACAGCAAGGACCACGAGCTGGGTGGATGGGTGGGGGGGAAGGGGTACCAGCGGCTGGATGGGGCCTCTGCCTGGGCAGTAGGTGAAGTTGAGCCTGAGAGCACCAGGGCTCTTGGCCACCACGTCCTGCAACATCCTCAACAAGTGGGATGGCAGCTCTCTGGAACCACCTGGGGAACTCTGTGTGCAGGAAGGTCCCTAAGGCCTGAGTCCCAAAGTAGCGGTGCTCAGGGTGACCAACAGGTGGGTTCTCCTGAGCCTGGAATGCTAGGTGGACCTGGCAGAGTAGCCTGCCACCCATTTCCTGATCCTGCCCCCAAACCTGCAGATGCCAAGGTCAGGAGGTCACCCTCAAAGTGTTCACCTAGGAACAAAGGAGTTCAACTTTGAAGAGGACCCCTGAAGTTCCAGGGAAGAAACTCTACTTCAACGTCACCTCTGGAGCACAAAGCTTTTCCACATAAGAATGAAGGTGATGCCCTTCCATCGCCATGTACCCACGCACCCTGCTTGCCCAGCTCCATGAGCTCTGGCAGGTCAGTCAGCACCCCGAACACAGTGTGGGTCGTCCCCTTGTGAGAAACTCCAGTTGCAACAATGATGTGGGTGACTCAGCCACACTCCACCTGTCATGAGCTTGGGCAACCCTTTCTGAGCACAGGGGCCAGGTAGCACAACCCCTCCGATTTCTCTTTCAGTTTTTTTTCTTTTTTGAGACAGAGCCCTGGGTAGAGTGCCATGGTGTCATAGCTCACAGCAACCTCCGACTTCTGGGCTTAAGCGATTCTCTTGCCTCAGCCTCCCAAGAAGCTGGGACTACAGGTGCCTGCCACAATGCGCGGCTGGTTTGGTTGTAGTTGTCGTTGTTTGGCAGGCCTGGGCTGGATTCAAACCCGCCAGCTCTGGTGTATGTAGCTGGTGCCTTAGCCACTTGAGCTACAGGCGCCGAGCCTTCTCTTTTACTTTCACATTCGATTTTGTATCAAGAGTGAGCATAAAAGGTGAAAGCAGGGCGGCGCCTGTGACTCAAAGGAGTAGGGCACCAGCCCCATATACCAGAGGTGGTGGGTTCAAACCCAGCCCTGGCCAAAAACCGCAAAAAAAAGTAAAAGCCACAGCGTGGGCATCTTCCTTTTGTCAGCAAGGCCGCCTGCCTCTCCCTTTCCATAAGGTTCACTCTGGGAGCTGCTGTGAGAAGCCCCACTGCACTGAATGTTCCCTAGCCACAATCTGTGTTTAGTAATTAACTTGAGAGCCAGCCAAAGAGACACAAACTCCGTAACGCCAATAACCTTACCATACCACTTGGCAGGAGGAGGAACAGAGGGCTGAGAAGCATCCTCCTTGGGGACAGCCATGTCACTGACCTGTAGGGCAGACTGAACTCAGGGGTTCAACACTGGACATGGCATTGAATGCGGGGTTTATCTGGACGTTCACCGCAAACTCCCCAACCGGCTGCCAAGTTCACACTACCTCAGGCCACAACACAGAATGCCAGGGAAGTGCTTTCTCTGGATTAAATGAAGTTACATTAGATTCCAACCCCTTCCCTAAGACTGGCCCTGCTATCAGAGTCTAACCCCGTGGCCCTTGTGGGAGAATATACTGGTGCGGGTGTCCAGTCGCTGAGAAAAGGGCCAGCACCAGGCCTGCGCTGCTGGTCAAATGGCACTTGAGCTCTCGAGCCTCAAGGGGTTTCTCCTGCCTTTGCCCCTGATCCTGTACCCTGACCTCCCTCAGGGGCCAGGGCCACAACCACTAGGCCTAGTAGTCACTTCCCAGCCCTGTCTGGTCCCTGCAGACACCAATGACAATGGTGCCTCTGGTGGTTCAGCAGGAGGGGCAGCTCTCAATGCGCACGGGCCTCTCCTGGCCACATGGAGAAGACCCCAGGGGCCAAAACAAGACAGAAGCAATGGACTAAAAAGCTGAGTGCTGGTGTTACAGCCCCCACTCCTGAAGGCAGCTTCAAGGGCTTGGGGACAGTGTTTGGGTTGGGCCCTGATCTGACCACTCACATCCTTAGAAGGGGAGTCCCCACATGTAGGTAAGGCTTGGGGGGACTTGCCTATACCACAAGAGAGGCCAGTCAGACTCCCCCCAGCACCTCCACTCCAGACTTTTGGCCCCAGAATTGGGAGTCAGCACTGTACCTGCTGCCAGGGCAGCCTCCAAATTGGAGGACAACACCGCGCAAGCCCCCGTGGCACTGATTCAGAGGAGGACTGTATTGGGGTGCGCACTCCCGCATAGTCCCGAAGTCTGCCGGCAGATGCCCCCAGGAGTACCATATCCCCTGTAGGCCTGACCTCCGGACAGCCTGAGACGTGCCAACACGCTGGGCAGAGGGGCTACGCTGAGTTCCTGCAGCCTCTGCCCAGGCTCAGACAGAATCACAGGCTGTAGGGCAAGGCATGGGGGAGGCAGGTGGGTGCTGCGTTGGACTAGAAAGACCCAGGCACTCACAGCATGCAAAACCTGAACTGTTGACCGGATTCTGGGTTTGTCACTTCAGGCATTACTGAAGAAATGTGAGATTGAGGCCCAGGAAACTGTGCAATCACAGATAGGCAGAAGTCACAAAGGATGCCACATCAGGGCCGCTCTGCTGAGGCTGGGAGAAACTGGATTCAATAGCAAAAGTCTTCCCACAAAGGAAATGTGAGGAAAATATTAGCCAAATCTAGAGTGCAAACATTCCCTCATCAAATGTCCTGCTTTCTCCAACCAATCAAAGGCTTGGGAGCCAAGGGGAGAGTGGGAGTCCAATATGGATCCCAGTGTGATCTGAGCATCTGTGGAAAGTCTTTAGAAAATTGGGGAAACGGCAATATGGATATCAAAGAATATTTGATATTAAGGACTTGTCATATAATTTTTCAGTGAGATAAAAATAGTATAGTGGCTCTAAAAATAATATACCTTGTTGGACACAAACTGGGGCATTTCCAGGTGAAATCTCACCATGTCTGAGATTCTTAGTTACTCCAGTATACATGTGAGATAAAACAAGATTAGCAATCTTAACTGTTGAAGTGGGGTGACTAATACTTAGGGTTCATTTTATTACACTTTCTACTTTTTTTGAAAGCTGAAAGATACCACAGTCACAAGTTTGAGAACGAAGAACATCTACCTTGTAGGTTGCTGAGGCACCGAAGGACGGTGTGCATCCCACCGAGCTGAGGACGAAGGTCTCACTGTGCCACCTCCCTGTCTGTGCCCGGCCATTGACACCTACCTCATTCTCTTTTCACCAGAGCCCGGCAGTGAGGAGCCTCTGCCGGGACCACGAAGCATAGCTGTAAAGTGTGAGCCCCTGCCTGGGATCACGAGGCAAAGCTGTAAACTGTGAGCCTCTGCACAGGACCATGAGGCACAGCTGTAAACTGTGAGTCCCTGCCCGGGATCATGAGGCAAAGCTATAAACTGTGAGTCTCTGCCCAGGACCATGAGGCACAGCTGTAAACTGTGAGCCCCTGCCTGGGACCATGAGGCAAAGCTGTAGACTGTGAGCCCCTGCCCGGGATCACGAGGCAAAGCTGTAAACTGTGAGCCTCTGCAGAGGACCATGAGACACAGCTGTAAACTGCTTCCTTGTGGAGAGGAAGGCCCTAATGAGGAGTAAAACATACTACTTTTAGAAACATGATTCCAGTTCCCATGAGCGTCAAACACAGGCTAGTTCTCAGCAGATCAGTGATATGGCAGTGACCCTAGGGGGCCCAGGTTTCCCATCAACTGTCATTGTCGCCCGTGTGTGGCATGCACACCCCTGACCAGACTAACCTGGAAGACCAGAGCGGATGCAGGGCCTCCCCACCATCTTCTGGGCCTGGTGTTCTGACTGGCCGGTTGTGACTTATCCACAAGCAAAGGCTCCAGGAGGAATTCAAACATGAAATCTCCACATTGCCATGAGCTGGCCAAGTGAAAGCTGACTGGATAGCCCTGCTGTGTCTGGGAATGGATTCCATACACTTGCAGAGGCTCGGATGGGTGAACACGTCAGCTGTATATTGTAAAGCCTTCAGCATTTTGTAAAAAGCTCTTCCTTAGTAAAACTTGCCATTTCCTGGGCAACACAAATCGTTCCTTAGAGCACTGCAGGAAGAGTAGAGGTGGTCCAAGCCTGCAGCCTCTTCCTGCTGCTCAGGAGCCCTTGCCCTTCACTCCTCTCACCCTTTCTGTCACCTTATGTCCATCACACTCTCCCTTCACTGACGTGGGGGCTGGATGAGCTCTACATAGGCAGTGCTCACCCTTCTCACTAGCACCCAGAGCACTGAGCATCAAGAGCACTAGGGGCTGGCGGGGCCACCTGCCACCAGAAAGGGACGGTCCACCCCAGGACTGGACAAGGGCTGCCAGGGGTCCAGAGCAGCTGCACTGGAGGAGGCAGCCTATGCCCAGTGAAAAGGATACAATATAAGCTGAAAGTCGCCAATGTGCATGAAGAATGGGAATAAATATTCTGAAAGTTGTCCCCGACAGGGTGAGAAAATCAGCCCAGGATGCAAGCTGATAGACATGCAAGGGCCAGGACCAGCCATTGACTCTGGGGATGGGGCACAGAAAGCGCAGCTTTGCTGCAGCCTGGGCCTGCAGTGCGTTTGAGATCTGTGCTGAGGGCCTTGATGGGGCCTGCGCTAGAGCTGGGGCCACGGCCGAGGATGGGGCTCCGGCCGTGGATGGGGCCCACACTGGGGCTGGGGTCATGGCCGGTGATGAGGCCATGGCCCAGGATGGAGCCATAGCCGGTGATGGGGCCATGGCCGAGGATGGAGCCACGGCTGAGGATGGGGCCAGTGATGGGGCCACAGCTGTTGATGGGGCCACAGATGTGGCCAAGGGCGAGGCCACAGCTGGGTCTGAGTCTGGGCTTTCCGGGACAACCTGTCTGAAGCTCCTGCCACAGCAGTCCATCTGCAAGACAAGGAAAGGGAGAAGGGTGCCTTTGTCAGCCCTTGGTGGACAGCAGGGGATAGGCCGCAGCTCTCATCACCCTAGTCAGGGAATCCCTGGGACAGATCCACTACCCAGGCCCAGAGGCCAGTGCTGCGAGCTTGCCTGGGCTACTTCTGCAGCAGGACCAGTGGGGTTGGGGTTTCAGGAAGAGGATTCTGCACAATCACCCAGACCACAGCCATGGAAATCAGCTCTCCTAGGAGGTGAGTGGTCCCTGGGGGCTGAGGAACCCCCAGGAATCCAGCCACTCACAACTGTTGCCCTTCAGTGGACCCACAGGGTTTCACAGGCCTGGGCAGGCCCCTGACAACCACATGCAGCAGTGACTACGGGGTCATTCACAAAGTGCAGTGACTCATCAGAGAAAGGCCACACAGTGCAGTGGGCTCCCCCTGGAGAGAGAGAGAGACCAGGAAGGAAAAGAGGCCAAGCAACCCCATGGCATGATGTGGCCACCCACCAGAAATCCTCCTGAAAACCTTTCTGCTGATTTCCCATAAGAACAGGAGGAGAGACCACAGGTCCACAGGATTCCCTGTCACCCAGACAATGTCGAGTGGAAGGTAGACAGTGGCTTGAAGGGAACCTCCATAGCCACTTCTGGTCAGGTGTTGGGAGGAGCTTGTTGGGAGAGGAAAGGAGTTATAGAGAAAGGAGTGGAAGATGTTTCCCAGGTGAAAACTTGAGGACACTGAAGTTGTAGGAAATTGTGTCATGCTGTACCTTGTGCAAAGTCTTTTGCTGTCCCTTTAGAAAACTATAGAAGGCGGTGCCCGTTGCTCAGTGGGTAGAGCGGCTGTTACATACATAGAGGGTGGTGGATTCAAACACAGCCTGAGTCAGCTAAAAAACGATAACAACTGCAACAACTATAAGAAAAGGAGCCGGATGTTGAGGTGAACGCCTGTAGTCCCAGCTACTTGGGAGGCTGAGGCAAGAGAATGGCTTGAGCTCAAGAGTTTGAAGTTGCTGTGAGCTGTGATGCCACGGCACTCTACCAAGGGTGAAAGCTTGAGACTCTGTCTCAAAGAAAAAAAAAAAGAACTACAAAAGATGAAGTTGACATAATGTTACTTTAGGAATGGACAGACATGCTGAGGAATATCTAGAAATCTTTTTTTGAGAGTCACATTTCAGTTGCTGGGCACGGCGTCATTCCTCCCTGATTCTCTGGATGAGACTCCAGGCAGACACAGGGTCACAGGTCATGCGACTTATTCAGGTCCAAAGAGAATGTCCTGGGACACTTGAGTATCACAGTTATGATACAGACCAAGGCGTCATGGAAGGAGTGAGAGCATAGAAACGCAATCTGAAGCACTGAAAAACACAAACCCCAATTAAAAACAAAGTCCAAGTGAAAGTGCCAACTAACAGAAAAAAATCGAATTAGTAATCTGTGAGGTCTAATCCAGGGTTTATCACAGACCTCAGAACAGAGACGAAGAGGAGTGGGATTATGACAGAAAAACTAAGTGACCCGGAGGCACAAAATTCCTCTGTTAGCATTTCCATGAGAGGAAGATGAGGATGATGTGGGAGGAGAAAAGAAAACTGTGAAGAAAATTTCCCTGCAAGGCAAGAAGACTCAAGAGTTGGGCAGCGCCTGTGGCTCATCGAGTAGGGTGTCGGCCCCATATACCGAAGGTGGCAGGTTCAAACCCAGCCTCGGCCAAACTGCAAAACAGAAAAATAGCCAGGCATTGTGGTGGGCACCTGTGGTCCCAGCTACTCGGGAGGCTGAGGCAGGAGAATCGCCTAAGTCCAGGAATTGGAGGTTGCTGTGAGCTGTGTGATGCCATGGCACTCTACCGAGGGCGATAAAGTGAGACTGTCTCTACAAAATAATAATAATAATAATAATAATAATAATAATAATAATAAATAATAATATAAAAAAAAAAGAAGACTCAAGACTTTAGGTCTAAAATAAGTACCAAGGGCCAGAAAGGAATAACAAACCTAAACAAATGATAAAGTTTGAAAGAACAATGAAGACTTTTTTTGAGACGTGTGAATATTCAAAATATTTGAAAATCAAGGATTTACTCTATCATATCTGAACAATTATGCTGTGTGAACTCTGATAAAATTATAATACTCAGTGTGCAAATTAACCTAAAATTATATCAAAATTAAATCTAAATTAAAACGAAATCTAGATAACTGTGGGTGACACAATTGTGAGCATGTGTGGCCATCTGCAGATATGAGAGCAAGCAGCATGCACTGTGCCCAAGAGAGGGGCCTGGACACGACCGTCCACCCACCCTCCCACTAGGAAATGGACAGTACCCGGACTGTGTGTCTTGGCAGAATGTCTAATCAGGCTATCAGATCCAAACAGATTCGTCAAGCACTAAACAAAGAGAAATCTGGAGAGACAGAGAGGGCAGGTGAGCTGGCCCCACAGCCGGAGATCCACCCACAGCAATCCACTCAACCCCCACCCACTTGACGGGTCTAATCCTCTCTCAGACATTTCTGCAAATGAAATTCAAATGCTCTTTCCATCTGGGTTGTAATATGTGCAAAATGAAAAAATTTCTAGTTCAAATTCCTATCTCTTGAGAGTCAGAACAGTTCAGAGGACCCAGGACCAAACGTCTGGCTGCTCAACAAACTCAGTCCCTCCTCTCTCTTGTCTCCAAGGGAGATACCATGTCCTTCTGGGGCAATTAAAGCAGAACCAGGTAGAAGAGCACAGACACGAACCTCCCACACACGCCCTGAGCACACCCCCCCATACATCCACCCCACACACCAGAGTTCAACCAGGCCTTGTGATCTCCATGCTCCATCCTTCCCCTCTTCCCCCAGGGGCCACCACCTGCCTGCCCAGCCAGGCCTGCACCTCTATGGGAAATCTGCCCTCCCTCACTGGCCAGATCTGCATCGGGGCCCCTTCATCTAGTCATCCATAAATACTTTAACAATCTTTTCAAAATTCAATCCCAGGGAAAGGAAGATCTGTGATTGAAGATACTGAAGACTTCCAATCCCAGGTCAGAGAGTCACTAGTGTTGGCCGCTGCATGGCTGGCAGAAGAGATACGACAAAGGCAGGAGGCCCTGGGGACCCAGAGTCTCTTCCTGCGCAGTGGGTCTCCAGGGCCTCCCACCGCTTAAAGAGCCCCCTTCTCATACTGTGCCTAACCCTCTGCAGTGGAGTTCAAGACCTGCCCGAGAAGGTCCCTGATGCAGACACCCTGGCCACGCCTGCGAGTCACCCCTGCCAGTGTCCCTGTAGATCTTTGTCCCTCCCAAACTTCCTGAACTGTGTCCTTGTGGCAACATGTCCCTGGTGGGTCTCCTTGTCTCTGTGTCACTTCACGTTTCCCCAGGGGCTCCTCCCATCCCTGTCCATGTCCCTGTGGCTCCACAGTCCCAGTCAGTCTCCCCCATCCCTGTCCATGTCCCTGTAACTCTGTGTGGCCTGGGTCTGCCTCCATTCAATCCATGTAAGTCTGTGTGCCCCCTGGGACTCCACTGTCCCTGTATCCCTGTGACTCCACGTCCTCCCTGGGTCTACCCTTCTGTGTGTCCCTGTGACTCCATGTCCTCCCTGGGTCTACCCTTCCTTCTGTTCCTGTGACTCCATATTCTCCCTGGGTCTACCCTTCTCTGTGACCCCATGTCCTCTCTGGGTCTACACATTCTTCTGTGCCTGTGAGTCCATGTCCTCCTGGAGTCCACGTCTGCCCCATCCCTGTGTCCCAGAGAGTAAAGGTTCTACTTAGGTCTATGCATCTCTGTGTCCCTGCGATTCCATATCCACCCTGGGTCTACCCATCCCTTTGTCCCTGCGGCTCCCTGTCCTCCCTGGCTCTACCCATCCCTGTGTCACTGTGACTCCATGTCCTCCCTGGGTCTACCCACCTCTGTCTCCCTGTGACTCTATGTCCTCTCTGGGTCTACCCATCTCTCTGTCCCTGTGACTCTATGTCCCTCTTGAGTCTCCCTGTCCATGTCCCTCTAGCTCCATGTACCCCTGGGTCTCTCCCCATGCCCATCCATGTCCATGTAACTCTGTCCCCCTTGGGCTTCCCCTGTCCTTCTGTCCCCACAGAGGTCTGCCTCCATCACTGTCTGAGTTGCCTTAACTCTTCGCTCCCCTCTGGGTCTGCTATGCCCCTGTCCATGTCCCTGTGGTTCTGTGTACCCTTGGGTTCCCCATCCCTTTCTATGCCTGCTCATTCTCATTCTTTTCACTAAGACCCTTGTGAGGCCACCCCAGTGGAGGGGTACCGGCCCCCCAACCAAAGCAAGTGACATGGCCTCAGGTGCTCCCCGAGGAACGTTGCCCTAAGATGGAAAAACTTCTTTATCTGTGGATATGCCCCGGCAAGAACATTCAGTTAAGATGTTCACAGGAGGAAGTAACCGAAGGGCTTCGCAGGGTGAAGCTGGGGGTTGGGCACTTGCAGAGGTTACGGGAAGAGTTACTTTGTCCTTTTCTCTTTTTATTTATGGCTATGCTTCAAGTTTTGAGGAACTTACCAGACAGAACAGACAGCCAGACACCGTTGTGGTTAAGCTTGCAGCATAATGTTGAGAAAGTATGTTCAATTTAGATTAACTATATATGAATCCAGCAGAATTTGTGAACAAAGAATTTTCATGGTAGCTTCTGCTGTTTCATCATTATTCATTCCTTTTTCTATTTCTATACTTTTATTTGATCAGTGTGTATAAAAACACCCAATAAACGTGGGTTGTCACTCAGTGCCTGAGCAAGCACCAGTCTTCCTTTCATCATTCATTTTGTGTGCAGTACTTCCTCTGTGTCCCCAATCAGTTAAGTTCCAAGGTCGACTACACCCCAGCCTCGGGAACCGTCTGGTCCCTCCATTCTCCCTGGTGGGGACACACTTCTCTGGGCCCTCAAAGGGAAGTCCTCACACACTAGTCACTGGCTGTCTGGGGGTTTTCTCTGGTGGGTGACTTCTTCAAGGAGTCCAGAGGTTACACACCCTCTTCTGTGGCCAGAAGGAAAGTGTGAGAGGCCCCCTGCCAGTCCCCACCCACACCCACCCTGCCTCTCACCTCTAGATTGGGTCTAGCTAAGCAGCAACTACAAACACCTTCTCACTTGACCAGAGTCTGCTGAGAAGTGGCAGGGCCTGCTGTCTCTGTGGCAGTAACAGAACCCAACCACAGAATTCAGGACACCTCACAAAGGCCTGGGGGAGGGGTAGGGAAGACCTGGTTTCAGCCCCTACAGTGGGCTGTTCAGGTGCTGGCGTAGTTCTGGGTGCGGGGGCTCAAGCGCAGAGCCCAATCACCTCCATCTCACGTAGTCAGTTTTGAGTAGGAAACTTAACACAAAAGGTTTTAATATAAAACCATCATCAGCTTGTGGCCCTGCCTGATCCCCAGCTCCATGAGCTCAGTGGATGAGTTGACCCCAATGTTCCTCTTAATGCTCACCACCCCCATGACATGATCTACCACACCCAGACCCTCAGGCTTCATGGGGAACCTCTGGCTCAGCCCCAGCCCCTAGCCACCTTGGTGGGTTTCCTCGCACACACACACACACACACTGCGTGAAGAGTAGGGCAAGGGCCACTCCTGTGGTAGAGGTTGACAGTATCCTCCCTTCTTCCCCAGGCCCTCCCTCTCTGTGGCTCAAATCATCAGCTCAAGAAATATGTGGTTCCCATTTGGGAGTCCAGTTGCTGAGGCTGGCTTTGGTGACAGGGACAAGGAAACAGGGATGAGCCTGTCAGTAAGAGTGCTTGGCTACCACAAACACATACCACCAAGGAGGTCACTGTGGCCAGGCCACAGGTCTCTGATGAGTTTCCCTGTCTCTGTGTTCCTCTGGTTCCAAGTATCTCCCTAGGTCTCCCCTCATCGCTGTCCATGTCCCTATGGCTCCACATACCACCTGGGTCTCCCCAATCCCTGGCAATGTCCCTGCAACTCTGTGTGCCATGGTTCTACCCCCATCAGTGTCCCTGTAATTCTGTGTGCCCCCTGGCTGTCCCCTGTACCAGTGTTCCAATGACTTCATGTCCTCCCTAAGTCTACCCATCTCTGTATCCCTGTGACTCCATGGACTAGCTGGGTCTACCCATCTTTGTGTCCCTGTGATTCAATGTCCTCCCTGGGTATACTCATCTCTGTGTCCCTGTGACATCATGTCCTCCCTGGGTCTAACCACCTTTGTTTCTGTGATTCCATATCTTCTCTGGGTCTGCCCACTCTATGTCCCTGTGACTCCACATCCTCCCTGGGTCTACCCACCTCTTTGTCCTGTGATTTCATACCCACCCTTGGTCTACCCATCTTTGTGTCCCTGTGACTCCATGTCCTCCTTGGGTCCACCCATCTCTGTGTTCCTGTGACTCCATCGCCTTCCGGGGTCTATCCACCTCTGTGTTGCTGTGATTCCATATCCTCCCTCTGTTTACTCATCTCTCCTTCCCTGTGAGTCCATGTCCTCCCGGGGTCTACCCATCTTTCTGTTCCTCTGACTCCATGTGTTCCCTGGGTCTACCAATCTCACTGTCCCTGTGACTCCATGTTCTTCCTAGGCCTACCAATCCTTCTGTCCCTGTGACTCCATGTCCTCTTTGGTTCTCTCCTGTCCCTATTTCTCTCTAAATTCATGTCCTCCCTGGGTCTACCCATCTTTCTGTCTTTGTGACTCCATGTCCTCACTGGGTCTACCCATCCTCTGTCCCTGTGAGTACATGTCTTCCTGCAGTCTATTCATCTCTGTGTCCTTGTGACTCCATGTCCTCCTTGGGTCTACCCATCTCTGTTTCTCTGACTCCATGTCCTCCCTTGGTCTACCCAACTCTGTGTCCCTCGATTCCATAACTGTTCAGGTCTACCCATCCCTCTGTCCCTGTGCCTCCTTGTCCTCCCTGGTCTACCATTCCCTATGTCCCTATGACTCCATGTCCTCCCTGGGTCTACCCATCTCTGTGTCTCTATGACTCCATGTCCTTCCTGGTTCTACCCATCTCTGTGTCCCTGTGACTCCTTGTCATCTTTGGGTCTACCCATCCCTTTGTCCCTGTGTCTCCATGTCTTCATGGGGTCTACCCATCTCTGTGTCCCTGTGACTCCATGTCTTGCCTAGGTCTACCCATCTCTGTATCCCTGTGACTCCACGGCCTCCCTGGGTCTACCCATGTCCATTTCACCAAACAGCCAGCGCAGTGGGCAGGCCTCCCCACTTGGGCCTCAAACCCCCACAATACAGCCAAGAGCACAGCAGAGCTCTAGGTTTTGGGAGACATGAGAATTGTTTCCAGGACTGACTAGAGAATGGCACCAGTGCCCTTCAAAAGGGGAGTGACTTCTAAGGGCCATCCACCTGCAAAGGGCTTGACTTTAGGAAAAACATCAGTTCCTGGAATCAGACTCTGGCCCCTGTACATAGCAGATGTAGCACTCACCCTGCAGCTGCAGCTTCCACCACACTGTGAGGAGGAAAGTGCTTCTGCACAGGCCAAGACTAACGAGCTTCCACTCTCAGAAGTGCTGATGCCTCCTACATACAGCAGCCTTCCTCAGCCCAGCATGGACAGGCCCTGCATGCTTCTGAAGGAGACCAGGAAGCTCCTATGCCCAGGTACCCCTAGTCCCTAGGGATTCCCCAGCTGGCCAGGGCAACCTGGACACTCAGCAAGCGAGAAAGATGACCTTGAAAGTGTATGAGATCAGGGCACATACAAATGGTGAGAAACAGATACCAAAGCCATAAACTCACAGCCCTGGACAATGCTGTGACCTGTAGCATTCCCGTCACACTCTGGGTGGTCCACCGCTTCTGTCTCTTCTCTTGGGTGTGTCTTTCTATTCTCATCACACTGTGTCATGTGCTGCCTTTGGCCACTTTCTGTCCTCAGAGGATGTTCTAGGAACCAAGCAGCTGCAGCTGTGGGGAGCTGAGGACCGTTGTGCATGCACTACTAGGCGTGCATGGGTGTAGCCTCCAGCAGAAGTGCTGGAGGAGGCAAGTACCAACCAGCACTTTGACCCAGACAGCCACAGGGTACAGCCAGGGCCTTCTCATCTCCCTGAGGGTTGGTACGCAAGGCATGAGGACCCCCAGGTGGGCTGACCTGTGACAGATGCCCAGTGTGGCCTGAGGAATGCCTCTCATCCCTAGGAGCCTGGTCAGCTTTTCTGACCACCACTGGCTCCCTTTGGCAGGGGCCCGCCAGGCTGGCCCAAGTCCCATGTCCCCATTGCTGCCAACACCAGGAGTGGCCTGAGCCTTGGGGCCTGTGGAAGGAAGGCGCAGGTCACACCCAGGCCCATGCTGATGCAGACTACCCTGCAGGTGGAACACATTGCAGGATCCCAGGGATGTGTGTGTAGGGCAGGAAAATTGGAGGCAGAAAGGACTGTAACTGACCAAGGATAGGGACTGGTGACTGCCTAGGGGCAGGTCTTACCCTCCAGGGTAGTGGCAGTACTCTAGAACCTGAAACAGGTGGTGGATGCCATCAAGCAAATGACAGGGGACTGAGTGCTTTGAAACAAAAAACAATGATTGATTTTATGTTATGTTAATTTTACCAAAACAAAAATTTTTTTTTGAAAAACAAACGGCCCCAGGTCAGATAGTTCTTTCTTCTTCCATGCTTAGGCAGCAAGGTGGGCAAGGTGCCAAGTTCCCGGAGGCCCTTGCCTGGCAAGCCGGCAGCTGCATCTGCCCTCAGGGTGGGGTTTAGGAAGAACCACATCCAGCAGAGACGTCTCATTCCAGGAGGCCTGGGATAGCAGGCCACGAACCCAACCTAACACTCTAAGCTGAAGGCCTAATGGCTCCTGAATGTCATATTCATGCTACCTCTGCCTGACTTGGAGAATGCAGCCATGCACCAGTGAAGAAGAGGCTCCAGGAAGGAAATGCTGCACTTGCCTTTGGAGGTCACCCGACTAGAGAAAGCATCTGTCCTACACCCAGGGAACCCAAACTTTGCAGCCCTCGGAGGAGGGGGAAGTGCCCCCCCCATACCAACACGCCCAGCCCTGGAGCTCATCTCTGGACCACCAGGAGGTCATGGCCTTGCCAGCCTGACCCTCACACAACCCTGAGCTCCTTTCAGCTCAAATCAGCCACAGGGGCTGCTCCAGCCACAACCCTCCCGCAGCAATGCTGGGCTCTAATGTGTGCCGGTTTTAGAGGGCCAGGGCTCCAGCTCTTGCGTAATCACAGAGGCAGGGCCCCAACAAGATGCACAGACCAGCTAGCTCAGACATCACTGTGGATGTGAGAACTGGGCTGGATTACCAGGAAGAAGAGACACCAGCAAGGGGCATGACAAAAGGTTTTGACAGGGAGAAGTCCCTGGCGAGGGCCCCTCACTGGTCAGGAACAACTGATGCCCTTGAGCTCTGCATGCATCTCTAATGAAATTCAGCTTTACAGAGCTCTGCAGACACTCACAAGCATCTGTCAACACATCATTACAACGAATGTACAGACACTGAATGCTTCATTGTAACCTGCCGACCGTTCACTCTTTTCCGGAAGAACAAGCTCTTTCCTCAGGCACATCCATCACACAGAAAAGGGGATGCTGCCCTCACCCCCAGCCCATCCCATGTGCTCCCCAAGGGCCATGGAAAACGTGGGTTTCTGACAGGATCACACAGGACAGATAGTGAGTCCAGACCCAGGAGGACAGCAGGGCAGAGACAGGTGAGCCACATCGAGATATTCAGAATAGTCAACACCGGCTCCACAGTCTGATCACACATCCTCCGTGTGTGATCCTGTTGCTATTCGGGATCCGTGGGCCTGTGCATAGTGACACCGCCCTCCTCTGACATGACAGTACAAATGGCTCACACCTCCCTGGCTGCTTGCCATAGGCCAAAGGAGACAGAAGTTTTCTGTCTCATAAAAACTCTACACACACAAATTAAAGGTTAAAAAAGAAAACAAAACAATTAAAAACCACCTACAAGGCTAGTTTTGTCCAGGCTGCAGGCTCTGGAGATTGAAGAAATTTGTATGGATCACGGGTCACATCTGCTGGTCCCTGAGACCGAGGCAAGAAGGGCTTCTTAGAATTTTGAGAAAAAAACATGGGAGTTCAAAATATACAACGATCTGCATGGCAGGGCTTGTGAAACCAAAGATGTCTGTCCATGTGGCATGCGGTCAGCTAAACCAGGACTCAGACAAGCTTGCAGGACATAGGTGCCTCTCACTGCTCCCAGCACCCACAGAGGCTGTGAGCCCTGTAGCGAGGGCAGCATGGCCACTGCTTTCATGGGAGAGAGAGTTATGAAGCCAAGAGCCCCTCAAACAAATCTCAGGCCCCTAGCAACTCCTGTGTCACACGAGTGTCATTGGGGCCTCAGGGTCCTCAGATTTCACATTGACCCACAGCCACCCAGAGTCTGGTACTCCAGGCTCTATTAGTTAATAGGAGGACCTTTCTTCAGGTGGCTCCAGTTAAGTCTCTGATGAAAGAATGGTTCCATGTTCACACATGAGGACTCAAAGCACACCCACTGTTGGCACATTTGAGGAGCCACACAGCAAACACCTGGTGCCTGTGTGCTGTGGCTGAGACACCCCAGCCAGGGGTCTTCCCACGATGTTTCTCCTTAGACATGAAGCCCTTGAACGAAGGCCATGTGCTTCCCCGAGAGAAGCACTAGAAACGGGAGCCACACAGGCTGAGGTGCTTGACAGAGGTCAGGATGGAAGAACTGGCAGAACATTTGTGGGGACCGGTCAGCTGGAAGCAAATATGCCCAGATCTAGCTCAGGGTGGGGCTAGGTCAGCTTTATGGCTCTGGTCTCGCACCAGAGGAGTGGCGGGGATAGGCAGCTGTTTGAGGACTGCGAGGACTAAGAGTCACAGCTCTGCTGTGAGCCCTGCACATCAGAGTGGACCACCTTACCCAGGAGGTGCTGCTCCCTGTTGGAGGCACTGGACAGGGAGCAGAGTTTGGACGATGGCCGGGAGGCACCTCACTCCGCCTGGGTCCCATGCAAGTCTTGCAGGAGCTTGGTAGTCTCGTCTAAGGTCAAGTGGGTATTGTCATGGTCCAGCTCCTTCTTCACCTTCCCTATGCACAAAGATGACCTACCATCATTGGTGGGGCACAAGCACCCCCAGGCTACCAGAGGGGAGGAGCCATGGAGGAGCAGCCCTGCCAGTCTGGACAAGCGCATGGCAGACAGGGCCACGAGTGTGGAGGCCAACAAAGTGCCACACAAGAGACCCAGCTCCACACACATCTAAGCCACCTTGTATGTACACTGTGAAGAGCTCTGGCTGCGACCAAGGATAGGAGTGGTGTTCGTCTCCTGTCTTCTGTATGAGGAAGGTGAATGGTGGACAACAGTGCTGCAGAAGCCTGCAGGTGCTAGGACAACCTGGCAGGGTCCAGCTGAGACCTGGAAAAAACAGTCCCCAGACTGTCCCAGACTGGCTGCTGGATGCGCCAAGAGTTCACACATCTCTTGTAGCTGGTACCTATCTCCGTCCTACACCCAGGTCACTCTGACCCACTCCCATGACGCCTACAGAGGGTGAAGTGGACTCTAAGCCACTGAATATGCTCAGGCCACCAGGGTTCAAAAGTATGCAACTGATAAACAACCACCAGGCATGCAAAGCAGCAAGAAAACATAGTCCAAAACCCAAAGATGTAAACAGCAGACACAGACATCTCCATGTGCGCCCAAAAAAACAGAGACGGACCACTTGGAGTGAGAAAGAAAAGACACTGGAAAAGCAAATGGAGCTTCCAGAGGTGGAAAGGGTGAAGTCTGTGAAAAGGAGGGGGAGGGGGAAGGGGCCCTGGGGCTGCACACAGACTCACAAGTCCCAGGAAGGAAAGGGTTGAGCTGGTGACTACTGAGCAAAGTGTAGCCCCAAATTTTCGTATTTCATGAACGCTATAAAAATCCTCAGTTCAAGAAGCAACAGAAACCCACAGATAGTAATAGCTCCACGGAAAAAATGAGGCCAGGCATGGTGACTCATGTCTATAATCCTAGCACTCTGGGAAGCTGAGGCAGGTGGATCACTTGAGCTCAGGAGTTTGAGACCAGACTGAGCAAGAGTGAAACCCTGTCTCCACTATAAATAAAAAACCTAGCCAGTATTGTGGTGGGTGCCTGTAGTCCCAGCAAGTAGGGAGGCTGAGGCAAGAGGATTGCTTGAGTCCAAGAGTTTGAGGTTGCTGTGAGCTGTAATGCTATGGCACTCTGCTGAGGGTGACAGAATGAGGCTGTCTCACAAAAAGAAGACAAGGAAAGGACAAGAAAAAGAAAAAAAAAAGAAAATGAAAAGAAAACCAAGTTACAGTGTAACTAAACTGCTGAAAAGTAGCAGTAAGGAAAAAATCTTAGAAGACCAAGAGAAATAGGTGGTGTGTGGAAAATGCTAGGAAGGTGGCCCCAGACTGCAGTCCTCAGGAAGGTCACACCAGGTCGGCAACACAGGAGGTGCTTCACACGGAAACCCACTTTCCTTCTGCAAGCCTGAAGTCTGGTGTGTGCTGGGCATGACCAGCCCCCAACAAAACCCCTCGGCATCTCCTGATGGGGGAGGAGCCAGCTGAGCAGGAGAGAAGGCCAGCCCTGCTGGGCATGGGCACCAGGGCATAGCTGGCAGAGACAACTGCATGTCACCCACAGGCTTCAACACAGCCTGCCATCGAGAAGCAGGCACAGGGGAACCCAGGCTGGAGCCATCGGGGGTATGGACAAGCTGGTCCCCAGGACAGCAGGCCCTTGCTCCACATCTGACTGGCCAGGCAGCCAAGGGCCAGTGACAGAAGTCAGTGCTCCACAGTCAGGCCTTATAACCTTGAACTAGCTCCTTGAACAAACTTCTATGACCCCTACATATTTTTTATAATCTTCTCCCTCAACTACTTGGCCTTTTGAGTTGTTTCCCAGAAACAGTAGATTTCCTGGAGGCGAAGGAGCTGAGATTTTGAAGACCCCTGGGTGGACTCCTGACCACTGGCTGGCCCCCATCTGCCCTGGTGCGAAGTCCCTTGTTGGTTACACCAGACCAGCCCTCAACCTGCGCCTCTCCTCTCAAAGCCCAGAGAGATGGATGTGAGACATTATCCCAGCAAGGTGTCAGGCATGTTAAAAATTCTCTCCTTCTGGGTGGTGCCTATGGCTCAAAGGAGTAGGATGCTGGCCCCATGTACCGGAGGTGGCGCGTTCAATCTGGCCCGGGCCAAAAACTGCAAAAAAAAAAAAAAAACACTGAACATGCTTATAAAAAAAAAATTCGCTCCTTCTGTGGCAACCCTCGTGCCTGTAACAGACCTCTGTAAGATGAGACCTGCACCCAGACAGAAGCCTGTGTGGCTCAATGGTGATCTCACTAAGGGGCTCTGAAGAAAAGGTGGACGCTCCTCCTGTCCTTCCCCGCTCAGCAGGACGCTCCAGCCCCACCCCAGGCAGCTCTGCAGCAGACACCTTGTATCCTCTGGGGCAGTCCTGAATATCTACCCTGTGTGCAATCAGACCCCACAGATCAAGGGCGTAAGACCCTCCCCCCACCACCCATGTCAGATGCCAGCCACATGACCATGCTGCCCACTGTTGGCTGTAACCTGGAGTTCCCAGGATGCCCCCTCTGGCTCACCCTGCAGTTTACTGTAGGATACCCCATCCTTTAGCTTTCTGTGGAAGCTATTACCAGGCCAGGCTTTCTGGTATCCCCACCCATCCTCATTGGCAAACAAAAAGATATTCATCACTTTGGACAGTCCAAGGGTGTTAGGAGCTATGGGCCAGGAACCAGGACAAAGACCAAATCCTAAGACAGAAGAGTCTCCTCTAACCCTGACTGGTAAGGGAAGGGCAGAGATAGACACCCATCTCATACCACATCACAGTGTCCCAGGGCAGGGACTCCCGGGACACTCACCCAGAAAGCTGAGCATGGAGATATCCAGAGACACATCGCAATATGGCTTCACTGACATGAAATCCAGAACAGAGCCACTGCCGTCCCCTAGGGTAACCCCAACCTGTGGAAGGGAAGATAGTGTAGACCAGATAAAGACAGAACATTACTCAATAGCAGCTGCTAAAATCACTGTAACCATCTGGACACTTGGTTTAGTCTCAAGACCTAAGTGAGGAGACCAAGCCTGAGGTGCCACCAGTCGGAGCTCTCCGTGGAAATCTACTCAGACTAACAATAGAAACAATCCTTTGCTAATGTTCTGGGGCACCCACGGGACAATAAGGAAATCGGGGTGATGTCATGCCACAGATAACACACAGGACCCAAGGGGCCCAAGGTTACCCTCAGGAGCTTCATTCAGCAATGTGTGGCAGGTCCTCAAGCCTCCCAGATGGGGTGTCCCTGGGTGCCCCAAGTCTCCCAGACAGAGTATTCCCAGGGCGCTCTCTGGTCAGCTCTCTGCCGCCCAGCTCCTGTCCTCAGGTGGAAGCTAAGGAGTCTTTCAAAGTTCCCAGGGACCCCAGGCCAAACCCTACACCTTCAAATGGATGAGCTCTGCAGCTGGGCACACAGTGCTCTAACCCTGCCCCAAAACCCCTGAGTGCTGACAGTACCTGCTACTGGGCAGTGCCCCTGCCCCTTGCAGGGTGCCCGTCAGGATGGGCCTGTGGAGTCAGCTGTGAAAAATCCCTGTGTCTGGACTTGGAAGAAAGAACATCCTGTGGCTTCATCCTCTTACTTCAAGCCACTCAAAGAGCAGTGGGGAGGAACACACCCATCTGCCTTAATCACCTGGAGCCTTTGTGCAGCACCCACTTCAAAGGCTGAATGCAGCTGTCCCTGCAAGAATCCTGATACTTTTACTCAACTTCACTTGATCTGGAGGTTTCATGGGAACACTTCTCCTCTGCAAAGTAAAACAGGCAAGAAACCAGCTTTTTCAAGTGATTATATATGAAAGGACAGTGTATTGACATTACATACCCAAAACATAAAAATGGCTTAATCATGACTGCTGGGAAATCTGCTGCCCTGATGCATTAAGCTGGGGTCCTGCAAGGCCCGCCAACCTGATCACTCATCAAACCTAAAGCAAAACAAACACAAAGGGTGCCCCCAGTCACACAGAGAAAGACTGCTCCACCACAGGCCCGAGAAACTGCCCTCAGGAGCCTCACACTGCCAGGGGCACTGTTTCCTGGCCCCTCCTGTCTTAATAGCCTTGAACATCCTGAAGCATTCCTACCTGTGGGGGGGCCTGGGGGAGGGGGACACGGCAAAAGTAGGTGAAAGTCAGAGATAGTCTGTGGACTGCAGTTGTCCAACTCTAGATTTGACCAAAAATGAAACGTTACAAACAAAAAACCAAGATAAAAGTGATGACAGACACTTCTTCAGTTAACGATGCAAGTCAGGCATCTTTTGTAGTACAGAGAGAAAAAAAATGCAAAATCCTATATCCACGGAAAATTAACTTAAAAAATGAAAGCAAAATAAAAAATTTCAGACTAAAATTATTGAGAGTCACTGTTAGCAAATCTATAAAAGTATTAAAGAATATTCCAAGTGAGATCAGTTGAAAAGATTCTGGGTATACAGGGAGTTATGCAGGGCACCAGAACAGTGAGCAAGTGTTAAAGCCTCCCCAACAGACCCTTAACTATTCAATGCAGAATTGGAAAGCCAAGGAAGGAAGACCAGGGTACCTAAAAGAGCACGTTCCTCTCTGACAGCCCAGTCTGACTCGCCCTTTCTACAGAGTGCTGCTGAGAGTGTGGCTGAGGGCACACACCTGCCCCACGCAGTTCAGGGCTTGGCCCATCTGCTTCAGCTGGAAGAGCGTCCTCAAGTGGTCTCTGCCTGCCATCTGTTCCAGGATGTCATCCACTATCTTCTTGCTGTAGCTCCCAGCGTCCTTCACAAACTCCTACAGGCTGCAGGGGCCACAAAATAGGACATGATGGACACATGGCTATACTCTGCTGCCAAGATCTTGCACCTGCCTGCAGTGCTGACCACAGATGCCTGTGCCACCCTCCTCAGACACTCCTCTGTGAACCTTCCAGATGTGGTATGTGGGGGTAAGAACTAACAGTTTTCATTGTATTTTCAAAGTGGTCCATGATCCCAAAAGGTTAAAAGGAGGTCTAGAAAACATAATTGAATAATTAATAATGATTAGATAATTTTTTTAAAAAGCAAGCAAGGGTACTATGTCAGCTTTTGTAAAAGAAGGCTATTTGTATCTCTCTATGAGTTTTGCTTTAAGAATGCAGGTGGACTATGGAGGGGTGCGTGGTGCTGAGTGGTCCCCTGCCATGAGCAGTGCATAGACCCACAGGTGGGGTGAGACACCCATTGCACCTCTTACACTATCAGCCTGGTTTGGGGCCATATGAATGTACCACATTAAAAACATAAAACAAATAAAATAAACAAAATTCTAAAAGTAGGCAGGAAAGAAAAATCCACAGTCCTAGAATCAAGCCAGGGCCCCAGAAGGGCTCCCTGCACTTCAGACCTTCACAAAGAGAAAATTGGAGGCTGCTGTCTAGGGGCTGGACTGACATGATGGGAAGAGGTAACAGGAACAAATGCCTTCCTGAGAAGGAGCCACAGCTGCGACTGTGCAGGGCCACCACAGCCCTGCCCTCCCTGGTGTGCACGGCAAGTGCCCAGGGACAGAGGGTCTGCAAAGTTTTTGTGGGTTCCCTACAGCTGTGAGGTAGGTGCGATCACTAAGGTCTCGGCTGTGTGGCCACATGGAACTGCCTGTTCTAGGGGCAGGTGCTTGGGACTGCCAGGTGATGAGGCACCACCTGAATAAGTGACTGCATCCCTGAAGAGCCGCAATCCACTCACAGGGGACCAGGAAGAGGAACGCAGCCTTCAGGGCCAGCCTGGGTATAGGCTGCCTGGTGGGGATGCAGGGTAACTAGCCCTTTAGTTTCTCAGTTACGACACCACACTCCTATGAGAATTCTGACATCTTATTTATTTTATAAATATATTCTGCTTTCACTTAAAAATAAATCAAGGATCTAATGTATGTAAAGATTCCATTTCTTAGGGGCTAGCAAAATTGCTTCACCCATAAAAAATTATTAAAATTCCACATGAGGAACACACTTTTCATTTTGCCACAGAAAACTGGCATATATACACAAAATGGTCTATGGAAATGCTGTACTATATTTGTGATTTCTTTTATTTTTTAGAGACAGAGTCTCATTTTGTTACCCTCGGTAGAGTGCCATGGCATCACAGCTCACATCAACCTCCAGCTCTTGAGCTTAGGCAATTCTCTTGTCTCAGCCTCCCAAGTAGCTGGGACTACAGGAGCCCACCACAATGCCCGGCTATTTTTTGTTGCAGTTTGGCTGGGGCTGGGTTTGAACCTGCCACCCTTGGTATATGGGGCCGGACCCCTACTCACTGAGTCACAGTCGTCACCCCATTTGTGATTTCAGTATTCTATTTTAGCCCCTTTGGGCCAAATTGTGTCTCTCTCACACCCTGGCCAGCTTAAGTCCCAACTTAGCATTCCAGGGTATGTCTATGCCTGGAGCTGGGCTCTAAAGAGGGGATCAAGATAAACTGAGGCCTGACAGCGGCCCAGATCCACTCTGACTAGCGTCCCTATAGGAGATGAGGGCAGATGCACAGAAGTTCATCTGCATGAGGACACAGGGAGGTGGCTGTGTCCTACAAGCCACACCCAGGTCATGACCTTCTCAAAATCATGGAGAGTGGATTGCAGAAAACATGAGATTTCTGCTGCCATCTGAACTTGCCCTCCCTGCACATTCATAGTCAGGGTGCCAGGTCCCTCAGTGGGATGCAGCTGGCACAATAGGCGGGGGTTTCCATGTGCAGCCACATGGACAGCACATACCTCAGCACACACTGCACACCTGTCTTGTCACCATAGGCCGAATACAGCAGTTCCATCTTATCTCACTTCTCATCATGGAACATTGTGTAGTAACCGACCTGGCAAGAGGACCCCTAAAGGCCCCTAACTGTTTCAGCTGAGTTGCCGTCCATCTCAAACCCCCCCTTATTGGTTTAATTCTGAGAACAAGTTACAAGGAAGTCCTCTGAGTTCCCTGACTCCCTAGCCAGCTAAACAATGGTAAAAACATACTCAAGCAGTGTTTCCCAGGTTACTGAATTTCCCAAGCTACTGGGCTTTCCAAGTTGTCCCCATGGTTACTGAATTACCCCCTGAGCTGCCACACAGCAACCCTCTGAGCCAACTACCTAACTTTTACCCTGCCCTGTAACCCACCATGTTCTGCTTTTGTACATGCTTACTTAGCCACATCAGCACAAAAAGGGTATAAAAGGCTGCCTGCATTTCCCTTAGGGGCCGTTTGCCCTTTGGGACAGCAGTCTGCCTGTGCAGATGTAATAAATGACAACCTGATTTGGGACATTTGCCCTTTGGGGCAGCGGTCCACCTGTGCAGGTGTAATAAATCATCACCACCTGATTTGAGCCTAAAGTGGGGTCTGTGTATTCTTATGGGTACACAAGTTACAACAATTGAGTTGTTCAGTCTAGAAAGTGTGGTGCTAGTGCTGGAGAGAAACGTGACTAGGGAGAGAGGCGGGGAGCAGCCACATCAGACCTGCCAGGCGTGCTGAGCACAGGTCCTGGTGCCTCACAGTGGGCTGAGTGACCCTGGTGGCTCATGGTGGCACCTGGGTCATTCCCTGCTTCCTATCTGACTTTGTACATGACAAGCTGATTCAAGTCACCAGCCCTGGCCTCATGCCTTTAAAATTTTCAAAGTGCTTTCCCAGCAACTCCAGAATCCCGCCCCATGTCTCACAGCATCATGGGTTGGGGGGGCAGGGGGGTTGTGCCCTGTGCATGCTGCATATCAGCCCCACTGCATCCAGCACTTGCACACCACACAGGTTCTAGGCAGGCCTATGCAATCCCATCTGGGACCTCAAGCCTGCTCTCTATGCTAAAAATGGATCAACTTACCTATTCTCTTCAGGAAATGAGCTACAGATTAATGAAAGCAGCCTGAGTCGATACTCTCCGTATGTTGGAGAAAAGTAAATAAGCCTGGCTATCTAGGGCTGGGTGGAGGAGCACTTTCACCAAACTCACACACATGGGAACACAACCAAGGGAAAGTGGGAACATCTATGGGCCAAATTCCAGGGGCTTCCCATGCTGCGTGCACCTACTCGTGTACTTCAAATCCCAGTGAGAGGCACTTTTCTTCAAAGGACAAGCCTCAGAAATATTCTTAAGGAGATGAGAATGTGTAAAAGCACTTCCTTAGGCACATGAAAACACCCAAATGAGGTTGAGTGAGCCCAGTATCTATGTCCTCCTTCAATATCTTCCTTAATATAATTGTCAAATGGACCTTTTCTTCTAAAAACACTTTTGAACTTCAAGGAGAAGTTGTTACACACTCTGATTTGTGACAAAGACTGAACCTGGGTCATAAAACCTTCACAATGTCAGAAATTTCAGCCTTCAGAACTTCCCAGGAGTGCTGCCATTCCCAGAAGCCTTGCCGGACTACTGCCCTCGTCCTGTAGGGTGCAGGAATTGGAGATGGGCTCTTGCCCCATGGCCCACTGCAGGATTTCTAGACACAATCCCAACCTCTCATATCCTTGAGCACAAAGAGAGGTCAGAGGCTAGCAGACAGGGCACAGGGAGCCCATGGTAGTGCACACCTGGAGTCCCAGCTCCTGGGAGGCTGAGGTGGGAGGATCCACATGATCCCAGGAGCTGAAGCTGCAGTGAGCTATTACAATACCACTGCACTCCAGCCTGGGTGACTGAACAAGACCCTGTCTAATAAAAAAGAAGGAAGGAAAAAAGGGCTTGGCGCTTATAGCTGAAGCGGCTAGGGCACCAGCCACATACACCAGAGCTGGCGGGTTCAAATCAAGCCCAGGTGCACCAAGTAATGACAACTACAACCAAAGAATAGCTGGGTGTTGTGGTGAGAGCTTGTAGTCCCAGTTAACTGGGGGGCTGAGGCAAGAGAATCGCTTAAGCCCAAGAGTTGGAGGTTGTTTTAACCTGTGACACCACAACACTCTACCCACCACAACAGCTTGAGACTCTCAAAAACAAGGCACCATCCCTGTGGCTCAAGGGGCTAAGGGGCCAGCCACATACACCAGAGCTGGCATGTTCAAATCCAGCCAGGGCCTGCCAAACAACAATGATAACTATAAACAAAAAATGGCTAGGCATTGTTGGGAGGCTGAGACAAGAGAATTGCTTGGACCCAGGAGTTGTAGGTTGCTGTGAGCTGTGATGCCACAGCACTCTACCCAGGGCAACAGCTTGAGGCTCTCTCTCAGAAAAAAAAAAGGAAAAAAAGAAAAAGACAAAGGTAAAACAACCTCCCCAACCACCAAATAAAGCCAACCACAGATGGTCCCTGACTCACAATATGACTTATTAACCATAATTAATAATTCTATAATTGTCCCTTTTAAAATTATAGGACATGAAAAAAAGAGGGAAAAAATAACATAATCATAATTAATATGAGCAATTAATTGTAATTTGACTTATGATTTTGCAATTTTACAATGGTTTGAAAGTGATTTACATTCAGTAGAAAGTGAAATTTGATTCTGATCTTTTCCCAGGCTTGCATGAGGGTGGCAGTGGTGGCGGCCACAGCACATCAGCCACCCAGCCAACGTACCATGTTTAATAAGCTACGTGAGATGCTCAACACTACTATATAAACTGGCTGTATTAGATAGTTTTGCCCCACTGTGGGCTACTGTAAGTGCTCTGAGCACGTTTAAGGTACAGCAAGCTAACCTGAGATGCTCTGTAAGCCAGGAGCATCTAACCAGCATCTGACACATTTTTACCTCATGAAGAGTGTATCAGGACATAGCCTGACTGTAAGTCAAAGAGCATCTGTACTAATAAAACAGACTTCAAAGCTCCACCACCACAGGAAGGCAAAGGGACCCATGAGAACCCTGGTGCGTTCTGTGCATAAGAAGGTGGTTCTGGCGATGCCTGTGGCTCATTGAGTAGGGCACCAACCCCACATACTGAAGGTGGCGGGTTCAAACCTAGCCTCAGCTGAACTGCAAAAACAAAAATATCCAGGCTTTGTGGCGGGCGCCTGTAGTCCCAGCTACTTGGGAGGCTGAGGCAAGAGAATCCCCTAAGCCCAGGAGTTGGAGGTTGCTGTGAGCTGTGTGACACCATGGCACTCCACCAAGGGCAATAAAGTGAGACTCTGTCTCTACAAAAAAAAAAGAAGAAGAAGAAGAAGGTGGTTACCTCAAGGACTGCCCCAGTCAGCTTCCCCCTGTGGGATGAGCAGAGCCTTGGGGAGCTGCTGCTACCTTCCCGGCAGATCCCACACCTGTCTAACCTTGAGCCCTTCTGAGAGGCCAGCATCTGCACACCTGTAAAGGGTGTGTGCCTGTCCCGACACAAGAAAGCAGGCCCCAGAAAGCCCAAGGTAAGCCACAGTGTGTCTCAGGAGCTCTGGGGCAGGCCATGGCCCAGGTTGTTGGCAGGTGCTGTGCATGGAAGGGGGCTTCCTGGGAATGAAAAAGCAACAGATGTTAACAAACAGCACAACACCGAAGCCTTACCTCCAGAGCTGGGGAAGGGAGTGCTCCAGCAGCTGCTGAATGGGGGTGCTCTCAGTTTCAGCTGACAATTTGATAAGTAACAAAATAAAAATGAAAAAAAAAACACTTTGGCATCTCATTGTTAGAAAGCTTCCATTTCACAACATTTGTTTGATGTTTCATGGCATTTGAAGTTCAAGCAAGAGCTGAGGAGGTGAAGACAAATCAGACTTGGACTTGGCTCCCTCAAAGCTCAGTTCGGTGGGAAGGGCACCCATGGCATCACTCTCAAAATCTCTGAAAATCCCAGTACCTCTTAAGTCAACAATATGAGACCACCACTACTCAGTCTGTTTGCAGCTCAGACCACTATTCCTTGCCTGGAGGAGACAACAAAGGCTTTGGACAAAGAGGTTGATCCTAAGTTCCCTGATTATTACTTCATTTGCAATCCCCCATCTTCTGGTTCTGTATAAGGTCCTCAACTGGAAAATGAGGACGAGCACAGACACATACAAGTTCTCATGAGGACTACAGTTGTTAACTATATCTCTGGGCCCACAGGCTCAAATGCTGGCCTACTGTCTTTCTTGCAAGGAGCTCAAAGATGAGAGGCTACGCAAGTACCACTAAAGAGGAGCCCATGGGGGAATGCCTTCTGCACTCCTAACCTTTACCCCCTTGGCCCAGCACCTTCTGTGAGGAACTCAATCATAATTGAATCTTTTTATATTCTAGTGAGTATTAACCTCCAAATGAAAGATGACTAGTAAAAACAAAAAGAAAATTTCTGCCTCTGACTCCTCATTTTCTTAATAAGAGTTTGTCACAGAAGAGGCAGAGCATGATGGCGATTGGGATGGATGCTTGGCTCGAATCTCCCGCAACTTCAGGTGAGAGTGAGGGGGCTAAATCTTTCCCTGTGTGAAGTGTTGGTGTAGACTGGCAGCTAGAGGCATGCAGTGAAGTGGTGGATTGCTGGACTTGAGTGTAACCTGGAGCTGTGCAGTCTACTAGAGAAATTTCTGTGCCACTGTTGAAGCAGTGCCAGCAGCTGGCACAACCAGCCTCTCCCCCATATAGGACTGCAGTTCCCAGTTTGTGGGGCAACTAGGTGTTTTGTGAAAAGTTCGGTGAAGTGTGGACTCCTGAGCAGAATTTTGTGACCAGAAAGTGGTGCCAGTTAGAGCAGCAGGGGGCTAGGCAGCCTGATAGAAAATTAAGGGGAAAGGATCCCCCCTAGGAAACAGACACATTTTGAAATGTCGGAAATGGCGACTGCTACAGGCACAGTTTCCCAGAACAGCAGGTGTGAATGAATGCACTAGATTATTCCTGGCGGGGAATATTGGTGTAGATAGGAAGTTTGGGGTGTGCAGCGAACTGGTGGATTGCTGGACTCAGAAGTGTAATCCTGAGCTGCGGAGACTGAATGAAAAATCTCGGTGCTGCAGCTGAAGCAGTGGGCACCAGTGGCAACCAGCCCCTCCCCAACACAAGATTACAATTCCCAGTTTTCAGGGAAACTAGGAGCTGAGTGGAAAAATTGGTGAAGCGTGGATTCCTGTGCCAAATTTGGAGGTCAGATAGGAGTGCCATCTGGAACAGGACAGCTGAAGCTAAGCAGCCAGTCGGAAAATGGACATACTTTGAAATTTCAGAAATGGCGACTGCTACAGGCACCCTCCTCTATGGGCCAAGTATGGTAATAACCATATAACTGTGTAAACTGTGAATCAGGTATAAGGCTGTGAACCACTCACAGCACCACCTGGTGTCCAGAAAGTGTACTGCAATATAAATATATTCCTACTAAAGTTGACCCCTACGTCTTACATATAGTCATATGATTATATAGATATTTGTGTGTGTGTGTGTATGAATAATATTTTTGTGGTGGGTACCTTTTTTGTTCTTTTTTTCTCTTTTTTCATCCTTTTCTTGTTAGAGTAATTGTTAGTTTTTAAATTTTTTTTATTAATACTATTTTGTTTTTCTCTTCATCCCCTTCCCTTCTTATGGTTGCTGAGAGTGCTTACATCAGATTTTTAGAGGTTTTAAAAATTGTTTTATGATTATCATCATTTTTGTTGTTGTTGTTGTTTGTCTGTATGTTTATTTGTTTCTGACAGCCCGTGCATCTGTGTGCTTGTGTGTCTGGTAGCCTTTTTGTCTGTTTATTTGCTTGTTTGGTTTCAACATGTTTTGTGTTTTGCTAAATCCTTGAGTTGTCTACTTTCCATAACTCCAATTTTCACATTCAACAAGAATAAGGGGGAATGAGGGATGACGGCTGACTGGAGCCAGCTTTCAACAGAAGCTCCAGTCCAGAGGGAGAGATAATGCCCAGAAAGAACCCAACAAAGCCAAAGGAGGGGAGCCAAGCTGAGAGAAGAGATAGATAATTGCACGTCTTCCCTGCCGAGGCAAGCTATGACTCCAAGAAAACAAATTTCAGGTACAGATCTCATCCCAAAGAGGACATGTGTCCATCCCCTCCCCTAAGAGAGTTGCTTGCTTGCTGTGGGATCTCTAATAGTGAGCAATGAACTGAGGTTCTCCTTCCTCACTCCACCAGAGAAAACTGCTGGAAACTGGGACTCCTTCTCCAGAGAGCCCCTGCTGTGAGCCCAGGAATTCCCTTGTCTGACAGGAAGTTTGAACAAATATTTTGCTTGCCACCTTGAACTTCCAGTCAACCCTTCCATCCTAGCCTGCCAGTTTAGAACCCCTGCAGAGACCAGAATGTCTGCACTTCTTGGCTAGGACTGGGCATTGCATAGACAGAAGCAGTGCAGCTGTGCTGTATCTGTGAATCCAGTAACAGTACAGAAAGACATAGAGGGAAAGGTGACTGACCTGGCCCTGAGAAAGTGTATCTCAGCAGCAGGCACAGGCTTGGGTCTCTGTGCAACAGGTGGAGACTTGGGAACTGCTGAGGTGCAAGAACTCAAGTGGAGACACCTCCCACCCAACATCAGCATTAACAGAGTGATCCTGCTGGGGTCTAATTTTGGAGAGTCACCTTCCCAACTCTGTGGTCTACTATAGGGAACCAGACCTCACCCTATAGGGATACCAGAGCGGCAGAACAGCAGCAACAAAGGTGTGGTGGCTGAGGGAGAAATTCTTTTGCTGTATGGATATCCTCAGGTTTATATGAGCTCAGGTGGAACTTTCTCAAGTTACCATTGGAACTTTCTTCAGGCAGGCAGGCTTCAGCTTCCCCTGCTGGATGGTGGCAGAGGGTGGTTACCATGGGGAAGAGGCAGTGACTTTACTTTGACTCTGGCAGGCACATAGCCCCAGCACATTGGCTTATTGGGTAGAACTGAGCCACAGAGACTGGGTTAACAGAGACTGCCAGTGGAGCTACTAGAGAATGGGATTACCAGAGTCTGGTGGTGAAGGGTGAGTAAGGTGGGGAAAGAGGCATCAATCCTCTTGTTCCAAAACTTCTACTGGACCAACCTTTCTGACTCCTTGAAGAACCAGAGGTGCTCAAGCCACACTTAAGCGACCAGTAGACTCCTAATATATAGTTTCCGGAGACCTTTTGAACTCTCCAGCTAGAGTGTGTGCTGTTTGGGACAATTGGTTTGGAACTCTTGAACTGGACAAATCACCCAAGGACCTTCCAAGGTGATACCCTGGTTTTGTTGTAGTGGGAAGGTTTGATTTTCCTCTTCCAGGTATTACCTATAGGGAATGGGATGTCCTAGTTGCTTGTATTTCTCCAAAGCTGAGACTGCAACCCAGAGTCACTGATTCACTGGGATTGGACAGAGATCAGCTGAATACAAGACAGAGCCACCTACTCCCACTACACCAAGCAGACCTCTAGAGTCACAGACTGTAGTACTACTGTACAGGTCCTTTACGAAACGGTAGAGGAAAAGCTGCAGTCACCAGTCCCCCACCCCCCTTCTTTGGTAAAGGGCTGGTCAACCACAACTCCAGAAGTCTGCAATCCAATTTCACTTTACCTGCTCATCTAGCTAAACAGTGAAGAACAATCATGGGGGCAGAATCATTGGAAAAACTCTAGCAACATGAATAATCAGAATAGTTCAACTCCCCCAAGGAATGACAGACCAGCCAAACCAGAGGATCCCATTCACAAACAGATGGCTGAGATGTCAGAAATGGAATTTAGAATTTGGATTGCGAATGAGATTAATAGAATGGAGGTAAATATGGAATTAGAAATTCAAGGAGCAATTCAAAAGTTGTCTCAAGAATTGAATGAACTCAAAGACAAAATCACCAAAGATTTTGACACATTGAGGCAAGAACTTGCAGCCTTCAAAGATCTGAGAAATACGGTAGAATCCCTCAGTAACAGAATGGAGCAGGCAGAAGAAAGGATCTCTGACATTAAAGACAAAGCTTTTGAACACTCCCAAATACTCAAAGAGGAAGAGAAGTGGAGAGCAAAAATGGATCATTCCCATCCCACTCCAAAAGAGCAAACATTTGCCTCATAGGAATCCCTGAAGGAGAAGAGGAAGGTCTGAAAGGCACAGATACTCTACTCCAAGAGATAATTGAGGAGAACTTCTCAAGCATGGCAAGAGATACTGAAATTCAGATAGCAGACAGTTTCAGGATCCCAGCATGACTCAACCCAAATAAAGCATCTTCTAGACACATTGTAATTAACTTCACCAAAGTTAATATGAAGGAGAAAATCCTGCAAGCGGCCAGACATAAGAAAATCATAACCTACAAGGGGAAGAATATTAGAATGACTGCAGATCTCTCTGCTGAAACTTTTCAAGCCAGAAGAGGATGGTCATTGACCTTCAATCTCCTAAAACAAAACAACTTTCAGCCCAGGATCCTGTATCCAGCTAAATTGACCTTCATTTACAAAGGAGAAGTTAAATACTTTAATGACATACACACGTTGAGGAAATTTGCCATAACCAAAGCAGGTCTTCAGGATATCATCAGAGATAATTGATAAGTGTGGTAGCATTCTATTCATCTTATTTTGTGAAAGTCCATTGCTTAGTTTTGTCTTTTGCATCATTCTGGAAGCTAGGTTATGCCTTTAATTTCTGGGTGCTTACTTTCCTGGTGGCCCATTGTGATGGTCAATGTGTAGAACAGGTTGAAGTATTTCCTGTAGAGCTAGTCTTGTTGTGCAAATTTCCTCAATGTTTGCATATCAGCAAAAGATTTGATTTCTCCATCAATTTTAAAGCTTAACTTAGCAGGATGTAGAATTCTGGGCTGGAAATTGTTTTGTTTAAGTAGATTAGAGGTAGATGACCATTGTCTTCTGGCTTGAAAAGTTTCATTAGAGAAGTCTGCGGTCACCCTGACGGATTTGCCCCTGCAGGTAAATTGGTGCTTACTTCTGGCAGCTTGCAAAATCTTTTCTGTCTTGACTTTGGAAAGGTTCATCACAATGTGTCTTGGAGAAGCTCTATTTAACTTGAGGAGACCTAGGGTCCAATATCCCTCTAAAAGGAGTGTGTCAGAATCTTTGGTGATATTTGGGAAATTTTCATTTGTAATATTTTCTAGAATGGCTTCCATTCCTCTGGGGCATTCTTCTTCCCCTTCTGGGATACCTATAACTCATATAGGCTTCATAAAGTCCCATAATTCTGCCAGTGAATGTTCTACCTTCTCTCTCTTATTTTCTGTCTCTTTAACTATCTGAGTGATCTCAAGAGCTTTGTCCTCTACCTCTGAGATTATTTCTTCTGCATGATCTAATCTGTTGTTGATACCTTCTATTGCATCCTTAAGTTCCCTAATTGACAGCTTCAGTTCCTTCTGCTCTGCTATATCCTTTCTATATTCTTCATATTGTTCATCTCTTATTTGATTCTGTTTTTGGATTTCCTTTTGGTTATTTTCCACTTTCTCAGCAATTTCCTTCACTGTTTTTTGGTTGTTTTCCACTTTCTCAGAAATTTCCTTCATTTTTTTCATCATCTGTATTTTAAAATCCCCTTCTGTTATTTCTAACATTTCTTTATGGGTAGAATCTTCTGCAGTAGCTACCTCTGGGTCCCTTAGGGGGGTTGCTCTGGACTGGTATTTCATGTTGCTGAGATTTTTCTGGTGATTCTTCCTCATGAATGTTTTCTTTTATCTGTTTCCATGCCCTGATTTTCCTTTCATTTCCTCTTGCTCTTTAAGTTATTGTGCCTCTGGCCTAAGGTTTTCATGAGTCCTTTTGGTACAGGACCAGAAGGATGAGAAGATCAGAGAGCAAGAAGGGAAAAAAGATTAAAAAAAGAAAGAACAAAAGGAAAGGAGAGGGAGTGAGTAAAAGGGAATATTGACAAAAAGAAGAGAGGTACAGAAAGAGGGAGACAGGAGTAATATAGGTGTATAGTAGGGTACTTTGACCTAACCTTAAAAATCCCCAACCTCTGGAGGTGCTGGGTTGGGTGGTTGTGGTTCCCTTTAGGTCAGCAGCTCTTTTTTTTTGTTTTTGGCTATTTCTTTTTTTTTTCTTTTTTTTTTTTTTTTTGTAAATATATGTATTTTATTATTCTTCATTACCTTATTCCCCCCCGCCCCCCCCCGCCCCCCGGGGGGGCCCGCCCAAATAATGTAATGAAGAATAATAAAATACATATATTTAATTTAAAAAAAAGCTGAAATGAGAAAAAAAATGCAAAGAGTTAATTAACAAATAAAAAGATGCTGAACTTCACTCATCATTTGGAGATTCAAACTAGAACAAGGAGGAGATACTATTTCTCATCTCATCAGATAGGCAAAGATGAAAAATATGGATAATATTCAATACTAGCAAGAACATGAAAAGCTAGGAACTTCCCATGGTGTTAGAGGAGTGTCTAAATTGATAAAAACTTTTGTGCAATAACTGTCCAAGTTTAAGGTATACATTCCCTTTACCATAGTAGTTACTCCAGTGCTCACATTCACATACACACATGAACACACTATGTAATACAGCACTGGAAAATTTGGAAAGAGCTTTAAATAGTAAACCAATAATTGGTAAATGAATTATTTTAATTCTATATAGCCCTTTAAAGCTGAGGTAAGTTTATATGCAGTGAAATAAAAAGTTTTCCTGGTATATTATTATTTAGTAGGATAATAAGAGCAGATATAGTGGCAAGAGGATGTAATTATGCACCTAAAACTGAGTATGTGTGTGTGCTTGTGTATATACAAAAAGAGACTGGTAGAAAGACCATATCTAAAATGATGCAAAGCAGACTAGCCAAGTAAACTTAGCAAATGTGATCAGAGACAGAGAAGAGCTACAAGGCAAAACTTACTTTTTATTTTACACAACTGTGATCTCTCCAAATATTTCACAAAGTATTAACTTTATCATTCTAAAAACTTTTTAAAGAAACAAAAATAGTTAAGAAGTACCAAGAATGCATTAGGAATCTTCCAAAGGTCCTTCAAATAATATGAGAGCATGGGCCAGACACTGTGGCTCATGCCTGTAATCCTAGCATTTTGGAGGCTGAGGCAGGAGGATCAGTGGAGCCCAGAAATTTCCAATAAGCCCAAGGAAAATCAAGACCCTGTCTCTACAAAAAACAGAAAAAAATTAACTGGTACAGTAACATGTGCCTATAGTCCCAGCTACTCAGGAAGCTGAGGTAAGAAGATGGCTTGAGCCCAGGAATTTGTGGCTGCAGTGAACTATGATGATTCAACTGCACTCTAGTTGGGGCAACAGAGCAAGACTGTCTCAAAAAAAATTATATATACATATATACATTATTATATTTATAATATATAACAATGTATATAATAATATATAATGTATTATATATGATAGTGTGTGTATATGTATATATAATAATGTATAATAACAATTAACATATATAACAATTTATACATATATACATTATTATATATATAGTAATGTATAATTATATATCTAATAATGTATATATATATGTATACACACACATAACAGCATGACTAAATCATATTAGTAAGTGAAATATATGACAGCATTTGGTCAAAGGGAAAATATTTAACAAATCCTACAAATAATTTAACTGGTAACACCCATGATGGTTGAAAGGCATTTGTGTTTTGTTGAGAATCCTATCCCCTGAAGAATCTTAGCACATATAAAAGTCAAATTGAGCCATAAGCTTCCTTGTCTGTAGCCTGTAATGTCAAGGGACATTTTGTGGGAAACAATGAAAGCAGATAATTATTTTCTATGATATCGAATCACAATCTCAGCTCTTTATCTGAGTTAGGATTGTCAGGTTCAAATTGTCCTATGAATCATACTTCTACTTACATTTTTAAATTTATTTTTATTAATACACAATAATTGCACACATTTATGGGATAACTTGATATTTTAATACATGAATACAATGTGAAATGAGCAAATCAGAGTATATAGGACATTCATCATCCTAAACATTTACAATTTCTTTGTGTTGAGAACATGTGAAATCTCCTAGCTATTTTTAAATATAGCCTAAGTTATTGTTAACTATAATCACTTTACAGTGCTATCAAACACTAGAACTTATTTCTTCTAACTACATGTTTGTACCCATTAACCAACCTCTCTTTTGGTCTCCCCCCATCTTTGTAAACCTCTGGTATCTACCATTCTATTCTCTATCTTCATGGAATCAACTTTCATAGCTCCCACATATGAGTGAAAACATGTGATAATTGCCTTTTCATGCCTGGCTTATTTCACTTAACATCATGATTTCCAGTTCTGCTCATGTTTCTGCAAATGAATTACATTCCTTCTTTATGACTGAATAGTGGAATACTATTCACAGTTTCTTCTTTTTTCTTTTCTTTTTTTTTTTTTATTTCTTTTTAAGAGATGAGATAAGAGTGTAGGGGCAAAATGACTGAATAGAGACATTGATTGTGTATCTCCCCAAAGGAAAAGAAGCCATTCTATCAATAAGATTCCTACACTCAAATGTTTATTATAGCACAATTTACAATTGCAAAGATGTGGAATCAACCTAAGTGCCCATGAATTCGTGAGTGAATTAACAAAATTTGGTGAATATGTATAGACCATGCAGTAGTACTTTGAAATAATTTGGGTGGAACTAGATACCATTATCCTAAATGAAGTATCTTAGGAATAGAAAAAACAAATACTACATGTACTATCTAATTATTTGGACCTCATTAATGTGCACACCTGGGCACAGAGAGAGTTAAAAGTCATTCAAAATCAAGAAGAGAAGAGGGGGGAGGAAGAGAATGCTAAAAACCTACCTAACAGGTACAATGAACACTCATTCAGGTGATGGCCACACTGATATTCCTGACTTAAGCATTATAAAATCTATCCATGTAAAAAAAAGCATTTGTACCCCTTTTATATTTTGAAACAAAAAAATGAAAGAGAGACAGAGACAAAGAGAGAGATGGGATAATTATGTTGCCCAGGTTGGAGCACAGTGGTTATTCACAATCATGATCACACTACTGATCAATCATAAGAACTTTGACCTGCTCAGTGTCCAACTTGGGCCAGAGCACCCCTCCTTAAGAAACTTAATTTTCCCCCATCCCTAGGATATCACCATATTGATGCTGAACTTAGAAAAATCAATCAACAAACTGTAGTCCAGAACCCCTAGGCTCAAGCAATCCTTCCATCTCAGCCTCCTGAGTAGCTGGGACTACAGAAAGATGCTATTGCACCCAGCAAAATTTCCTTATATGTTCATCTGCTGATGAACACTTCGGTTGATTCAACTATACTTATCTTGGCTGTTGGGAATAAATACTGCTGCAATAGTAGTGATGAACTATTATAGTAGACCGGTAGGGGCACAGGTAGCACTTTGACATACTAATTTGCTTTCCCAGTAGTGGAATTAATGGATTGTGTGGTAGTTCTATTTTTAATTTTTTGAGAAACTTTCATAATTTTTTCACAATGACTATAAAAATTTTACATTACCACCAACAGTGTATGAGTTCCCTTTTCTTCTCATCCTTACAAGCATTTATTATCTTTTGTCTTCTTGATAATAGCTATTTTAACTGGGGTGAGATAATGTATCATTGTAATTTTGATTTGCATCTCCTTGATAATTAGTAATATTGAGTATTTTTTCATATACTTGTTCACATTCATATGGCTTCTTTTAAAATATATCTGGTCAAATCCTTTGCCTATTTTTTAATAGATTTCATTTTTTGCTGTGGAAATGTTTTGGTTCCTTGTATACTATTGACATTACTCCCTCCTCAGATAAATAGTTTGCAAATCTTTTCTCCCATTCTACAGGTTATCTCTTCACTCCTGTTTTTTTCTTTTGCTGTGAAGATTTTTAGTTTTGTGTAGTCCCATTTGTATGTTTTTGTTGCTTGTGCTTCTAAAGACTTAGTCATAAAATCTTTGCCTAGACCCATGTCCTAGAACATTTCTCTTTGTTTTCTTCAAGTAATTTTGTACTTTGGGATCCCAAATTTAATTCTTTTTCCCATTTTTATGTGATTTTTATATATGCTGAGAGATAATGGTCTAGTTTAATTCTTTTGCATATCCAGTTTACTCAACACCATTTGTTGAAAAGATATCTTTCCCCCAAGGTATGTTCTTTGCCCCTTTGTCAAATACAAGTTGGTTGTAAATACATGAATTTATTTTAGGGTATTCTATTGTGTTCCCTTGTCCCATGTGCCTGCTTTCATACCAATACCATGTTGTTTTCATTGCTATAGTTTTGTGGTATATTTTGAAATCAGGTAGTATCATGTATTTGCTCTTTTTGCTCGGTATTGCTTTGACTATTCAGCATCTTTTGCAATCCCTGCAAATTTTAGGATGATTTTTTTTTCTATTTCTGTGAAGAATGTCAATGGTATTTTAATGGGGCACTGCACTAAATCTGTAAATAACTTTGCACAGTATCGTCATTTGAACAATATTGATTCTGCTGATCCATAACCATGATATTATTTTTCCATCTGTTTACATCCTCTGTGATTTCTTTCCTCAGTGTTTCATAATTCTACCTGTACAGGACTTTCATTTCTTTAGTTAGGTATATTCCTAGGTATTTTTTTCTTTGTTCCTTCTGTAAAAGGTGTGTTTGACTTCTCAACTTGACTGTTGTTGGTGCAAATGAAAGCTACTGATTTGTGTACATTGATTTTGTGACCAGAAATTTTGGTGAGTTTATTTATCAAATCCAGGAGTCTCTTGGTAGAATCTTTGAGGTTTTCTATATATAAGATCAGATTGTAAGCAAAGAGTGGTAGTTGGATCTCTTTTCCCCATTTGGATACTCTTGGTTTCCTTCTCTTGCCTGATTGCTCTGGGTAGGACTTCTAGTCCTGTGTTGAAAAGAAGTGAAAGTGGGCAACCCTGCTTGGTTCCAGTTCTAAGTGGGAATGCTTTCAATTATTCCCTGTTTAATATGATGCTGGCCGTGGATTTGTCATATTTTGCCTTTATAATTTTGAGTCCCATCTATACCACTTTAAGTATTCTTATCATAAAAGGGTGCTGAATTTTCTGTGTCTATGTCCAAAGGCTCTTTCTGTACCTATTGGAAAGATCATACGGTCTTTGTATTTGCATCTAGGTATCTGGTAAATTACATCTATAGATTTGTGCATGTGGAACCATTCTTGCACCTCTGGGATAAAGACCATCTGGTCATGATGGATTATTTTTTGATGTGTAGTTGTATTCAGTTTGCTAAGATTTTGTTGAGATATTTTTATGTCTATATTCATAAGGGACATTGGTCTATAGTTTTCTTTTTATTTGTGTCCTTTTCTGGCTTTCGTATCAAGGACAAGTTCTTGAAAATACACACCTCCCTAGGCTCAATTATGAAGAAAAAGAACTCCTGGACAGACCAAATGTCAAGCATCAAAATTGAAGCAACAATAAAAAAAATCTTCTAATAAAAAAACAGAGTCCTGGACCAGATGTTTTCACACCTATATTTTACCAAACCTACAAAGAACCTATACCTATACTACAGAAATTATTCTATAACATTGAGAAGGAATCCCCCCAACTTCTTCTACAAAGTTACTGAGTTTTTAAAATATCATTATTTTGAATGATTTCTTAGGCAGTTCATAGATTTCCTTTTTAGGGGCATCTGTTAGTAGAGAATTATTGTGCTCCTTTGGAGCTGCCATGTTTCCTGTGACCTTACTTGGATATTTGTACATCTAATATTATAGCTATTTCTTCTAATTTTATGGGTTGGCTTCTGTACGGAAAGACTTTTTCCTATAGATATATCTATTGTGTTGGTTGAGTAGAGTTCTTTGACGTTAATTCTGGGTGAACACAGTAGATAGTCTTCAAATGACTTCCTCTACTATTATCAGTGTCAGCAGTGTCTATGATTTCCAAAGTGCTTTAGGCTGTGGTTGTTAGTGGAGCCTGCTGGGGATGAGGATACCAGGTGGTCTAGTCCTTGGATCCCAATGTTGGTATTAGTAGGACAGGACTGCCCATCCATCCTTAAGCTCCCAATGGCATTTGCAGGTGTCAGTGGTGACAGGTCAAGGTAAGTCTGTCCTTGGGCTTCCAAGTAGCTTGCTTGGGTACTATCAATGGCAGTGGTGGGTGGAGTGGGAGGGTCCTTTAGGCCCTTATACGGCATCTGTGGCATTTGTGGTGGCAGTAGCATCTGCAAGCCAATCTTCAGCATTGGCTTAAGTAGCATACATAGGATGCCATCAGGAACAGTAGAAGATGGGGAAGGCCAGTCCCCAGAACCCCAACTGGTTCGTGCAGGTGAGTGCCAGTGGCAACAGTGGCTACAAGCTGAACAGACTGGTCTCTGGACCTGGAATGTGCACACGGGTGGTAGTGACAGATGAAATTGGCCTGTCCTCAACCCCCAAGAAGATGTCCATAGGAGCTGGCACTGGGAGGCAGAGTGAGCCTGTCCTCAGGTCCAAACACTGTACCTAAGCAGGCTAGTCCCTGAAGGTACATACAGATGTGCAGTGGCCCTTCTGCTGGAGGGGGCAAAGTTGCTGTAAATGGCAGCAGCTGCAGGCAGGGATCTCTCAGGATCTGGAGAGCATGCACTTCAGTTCCCTTTGTCCTGGCGTCAGCCTACTTGGTGTACTGCACTGCCCTTCTCTAGGATTGCAGAATACTGCGTGGGCTAGAGTTCTGGGGACTTAGGCACATTGCTGGGTCCAGCCAACATCATGCTGCTGCAGCCCTTAGGGTGAATGTACAGGAATGTCATCAGGCTTCCAGGAATATTGAGATTAGCAGGGCATGATGTAGTCTTGTGGAGCTGGATCTCAAAATATGCCATGCCACAGCTAGTTGGGTAGAGACACTTGACTCTGATGGGCCCTGAGACCACTGGGGAATCTCTGGATTACTTTTTCTTCACAACGGAGAATTCTCCCCGGCTTCAAGCTGATCTCAGCCAAGCTAACTGCTTCACTTTCCTCTCCTTCTGTACCTCAGAAATTCTCCATTGCTTTCCTGCTGAATTCTAATATTCTGTCTTAGAAGCTCTATTCAATAGTATCTAGTCTCGGTCTCGTTCCTTCTTTGTGGAGGAGATGAATGTGGAGTGCTCTAGTTAACCATCTTGAAGTCTCCCCTCACCTACATTCTAAGATGACTCTTCTAGCACCATTGTTCACAATATGTCGTAAAAGATAAACAGAATTTTTATCTTCCATGCATCTGTAATAAAAAAAAGTACAGCTAGAGAAAGTGAAAGAGAGGAGGAAAATCAATGATGAAAACCATGTCAGAAGCTGTCACTGGTAAATGTCAGATTTCATATGTCTTGATATCACAGCTCATGTTTGCAAACAGAAGATAATTACCTTCCACAAAGCTACTTGAAAAAAAATGTAAGCTGTGTAATAAACCTTCACAAATTCAGAATAATTACACATAAGACTGGTCTAAACCAGCTAAAAATCAGAAGAGCAAATTTACATTATATTCAAATATGAAAGAAATTCAAAACATAAAATGTCATTATTCTTTAACTCATCAGATTTTAAATTTGGTTCATTTCCAATAAAGCTCAATTGGGAAACAAATCCTGATAAAAGAAATGATGTGGTTAGAAGACAGCTTAGAATATATTAATAGTTAGATTGCTGGAAGATCATCTTTTCTTTTTTCAATCTTTTTACTGTGGTTAAAATACATATAAAATGTAACCCCCTTAACATTTTTAAGGTAGCACATTTATATTGTTGTGAAACCATCACTGCATCTATCTCCAGAACTCTTCATCTTACAAAAATGAAACTCTGTAGTCATTAAACAGCATCTTCCCATTTCCTCTTCACCCCAGCTCCTGGCTACCACCATTCCACTTTCTTCTCTTATGATTTCTAACTCTATGATTTACACCTCATATAAGTAGAATGACGTAATATTTGTCTTTTTGTGGCTGGTTTATTTCACTTAGCATAATTTTCTCAAGGCTCATCCATGATATAGCATATGACGGAATTTCTTTACTTTCTAAGGCATGAAAAATATTCCATTGTATGTATATATCATATTTTGCTTATTACTTATTTGTTGATGAACACTTTTAGGTTAAGTCCACATTTTAGCTATTGTAAATAATACTGCTGTACACATAAGTGTACAAAATCTCTCTTCAAGACCCTGTTTCAATGTGTATATTCACAAGTGGGATTGCTGGTTCACATGGTAAATTTATTGTTAATTTTATGGAACTCCCAAACTGTTTCTACAGTGGTTGTTCCATTTTATATATATACCAACAGGGCCCAACAGTCCCAGTTTCTTAACATCCTTGCCAATACTTTCTATTTCCTGATTTTTTTTTTTTTTTTTTTGTTACTGGTAGCCATCCTAATGGCTGTGAAGTAGAAACTCATTGAAATCTTGACTTGCATTTCCCCAATAATTAGTGAGGCTGAGCATCTTTTCATGTTTATTGGTCATATATCTTTTCTGGAGAAAAGCCTATTAAGTCCTATCCCCATTTTTTAATCTCTCTGTTGTTGTGGTTGAGTTTTAGGAGTTCTCTACACATTTTGCTTATTAACCTCACATATAATTTGCAAATATTTTTCCCATTCTGCTGCTTGCCTTTTCACTCTGCTGTTAGCATCCTTTGATGTTCAAAAGTTGTTAATTTTCATAAAGTCAAGTTTGTTTATTTTTTCTTTTGTTACCTGTGCCTTTGGTGTTTTAGCCAAGAAATATCATGTTCACAAATAAAGAAGTTGTTCCCTCACAGTGTCATTATCATTGAATTGTTCCTTGTTTGTCTGTAAAATACACAGAGATAAAATCGATCTTTGAATTCAACATAAAAATATTATTGAGGGCATTGCTCATTACATTACTCAATACAATCTGTTTCATTTTGTTTTGTTTTCAGTTTTTTGTTTTTGTTTTGTTTTGTTTTGTTTTGTTTTTGAGACAGAGTCTTACTTTATCACCCTAGGTAGAGTGCCATGGCATCACAGCTCACAACAACCTCCAGCTCTTGGGCTTAGGCGATTCTCTTGCTTTAGCCTCCCAAGTAGCTGAGACTACAGCACCCACCACACTGCTGGCTATTTTTTATACAGTTTGGCCGGGGCCAGGTTCTAACCTGCCACTCTCAGTATATGGGGCCGGCACCCTACTCACTGAGCCACAGGCACTGCCCTTCTTTTCAGTTTTTAATATCCTGACATGTCACCCAATTTACTGCCCACACAAGACACTTAATAAATAATTGTGGATGAGGAAAACATAAAATTATACTTGTAAATTATATGCTCATTTACACAAAATTTATATACTCTGAAATATTTATAAAAAATTTTTACTGTGCAAGGTAATTAAATATATTGCAATCTCGTTTATACCACAAACTTAAAACCTAGTTGAGTGTAGTACAATAAAACTTCAAGTGGATTGCAAAACTTCCCAAATTTGTCTGTTTCTGGTTCATGTTGTATTACAAGTGCACTGATAAATTAATGGAAAAATTCTCTTTTTTGAAATATCAAAGTTACATGTTAAAACAACAGATGAATTCTATTCACGATTTGTTGGTGCTATGAATTGAATGACTACTCCAAAACTCATGATGAAATTGAATTGCCATTGTAAACAGTGTAGAGTGGTGAACCTGTAAGAAGTGATTAGGGCAGACAGCCCTCATGAAAGGATTAATCTTATTATGATGAAAGTGGGTTAGCTACTGCAGGAGTGGGCTCCTGGCAAAAGAGTAAGTTCAGCCCCTACTGGTCCTCCTCTATCTTGTATGCTGTCCTGCCCTGGCACCACGTCAGGATGCAGCACGAAGGCCCTCAGGCTGGCATTGTGCTCTCGGACTTCCCAGCCTCCACAACCATAAGCCACATAAACTTATTTTCTTTATCAATTATCAAGTCTGTGGTATTCTGTTACAGCAGAAGAAATTAAACTAAGACAGTTGATACAAAATATAAATTAACCTACATACAAATGAAAAAAATAGGATAAAACTATTGGGAAAAAAGAAAATTGTAATGGATTCTATAGCAATCTATGAACGTTTCACATAAATTTATTCCAAAATCTACATTTTACCCAAATTAAACACATACTTCATTCTGAATTACATCCACTTACAGCTCACGGAGCATCTAATTAAGATTACCTCTTAATAAGAAGAGTTGAATATAAAATACTCACCTTTGGTCTGGAACCAGATGTCCTAAAAGACAGCTCCATACCCCAGGCAGAGATCCTCTTAAGCAGGGTATTAACACTAATAATTACTCAAGTCAGAAATTCTCTGCATCTCTGAACAGATAAGTATTAACATAGCTAATATAAACTAACATTGACCAAACGTTCATTGAGTAACAAGGCATATATCAAGTAATTTGTAAACATTATCTCACTGAATCTTCCCAATTATGAGGTCACTTCAGTTGTATTATTTCAATTTTACAGTGAAATTGGAAATCACAGAGGTTAAGTTATCTACCTAAGGTCACAAACTTGTAATTGGAAAAATAGTTTTCAACCCAGAACCTTTGGCTTAGTGCTACATCGTATTGGTATTGTAAGAAATTATTTCCCCAGCTCTTCAAAGAAACAGTGCAAAAATAGCATAAGTAAAGAAAAAAATGACTAAAATTTTCTAAATGATAGCTAAATAAAATAAGTCCTGTTTAAAATATATTATTCAATCTTGAAGTTTTGTTCATGTTTGAGGATTTAGATAAAAAAGAACTTGGTTGACATAGAAAATGTTAATTATGGGGAAGTGATTTTTAAAGGTTTAACTTTTAGTCTTCATAGTTCATTCTTCTGACAACTCATATTGCCTGGTTACCAGGCAAAGAAAACCAACTACACAAAAATTACCAAACTGTACTAAAAATAATGAACATTTCTTATTTCACTGTTCTACTATAAAATAAATATTTTCAATAGAGCAAACAAAATTATAAGCCTAATAATAGAAGTTTAATACATAAAACAATGCTTTATTCGTTCTTTGTTAGCTCTCCAAACTTTCTCCATACATAATGAATGTATCTTTAATTTCAGTGAGAAAAGTACCTTACAGCAGCTGACCAATGAGTCATCCAAAGTGTTCTGTTGCTTAAAGCAAGAATTTGTTTTTGATAAGCACTGTGAAGATAAGGAGTGAACAATGTGAAGTCAAGATAAGGAATGTACAAATGTAGTATCTGTCGGTTTTGCTATTTAGAGCTTCTCACACCTTTTTTCTAACAAAAATGTCCTCTTACCTGGCGGAAGTGAATGTTTATAGTTCAAGTGGAGTTGAACCTAACACATCTTAGACCCCACAGAAGTAGGCAGATAACCACAAATTGAACAAAGTTCATCTTCTGGGCCACATTATGCAAGATATCCAATCATATTTTTCAGTGAAATTTACCATATACATAATGACAGCTTTAGGTTCTCTCTTTTAGACTGTGATCTGTAAGCACACAAGCTTGTTGCTATAAGAAGTTATATTTCCCAATATTTGAGGAATTCTTTCCTAAAAATAATGTAAGTAAAGAGAAAGTAGCACTGAATGATGGAACAGCATTCTTCAGAAACAGAGTCCTCGTATCATTCACAGATGTACACCCACCAGATTTTATTTTGTGTGTGTGTAAGTTCATTTGGTTTGAGTTTCCATTGCAAGCAAAAAAAAAAAAAAATTACAATTCTCAAGCATGAAGTTATTTAATTCTCTTTTGAATATATTTATATTTAGGAACTCAGGATTTTAAGATGAGTTTTTAAGATAACTACCAGGTGATAAAGTCATGTTCCCTTTTATGTGGGTATAAGATATCTCAAGTGTCAAGCAAACAGTAGTAGGAAATTGGAATTCTATAAATAAACAAACACATGGCTGTATCTTTATATTACAGCCACCAATATTTTGAGAGAATGATTATGAAAAATGTCTTTTCCAAAAAACATTTCATTTCAATATCATAAGGCTCTAAATTCTATCGCTGGAAGTTTATTTCCTAAGCTTTGTCATTTCCCCACAGTCCTCTAAAAAAAAAGATATGAGACACTTATACCTTAGTATGAATTACTCGGATAGTTCTCCAGGATTAAGAGAATGAGAAAACAGGACACAGACTAAGAAAAAATATTTGCAAAAGACATACAAGATAAAAGACTATTATTTGAAGCATGCAAAGAACTCTTAAAATTTAAGAAGAAAACAGAAAACTTGATTAAAATATGGGCAAAGCTCTGATAGACACCTCTTGATCTCTTGATGACCAAGAAAATACACAAATATCAAATAAGTATATAAAAATATCAGGGGGCAGAGCAAGATGGCCGACTGGAAGCAGCTCCCAAAAGAAGGTCCTGTCCAAAAGGAAAAATAACCTCCAGAAACTGCACAATTAAGCTGAAGACTGGGAGCCCAGCCAAGAGAGAGAAGTGATAACTGCAGGTCACCCCTGCTGAGGCAAGCGACTCCAAGAGAGCAAGCTACAAGTACAAAATTCATCTGAAAGGAAAAGTGTCCATCTCCTCCCCCAAGAAAGCTGTGGGGTTTTGCTTTTTTGTTTCCTTTCTTTTTTCTCTTTGTTTGCTCCTGCGTGTTTTCTACAGACAAACAGTGAACTGTGGACCTCTTGTCTCACCCCAAGGAAGAGTGCTGTGGGAAGTGGGGTCTGCATCCCCCAGAGCAACCCTGATGTGACTCTGAACACTCTCTTGCTAGGCAGAAAAACTGAACTAAAGTTTTCTCTGCCATTCTGAACTTATAGTACACTCTTCCCCCTTACCTGATGAACGAGAAGCCTAATCCCCACTGAGACAGAGGGAGGATGTTCTACAGCAGCACCTCCCCCTCCTTTCCTGCCGGAACAAGTGTCCCAGCAGCAAAAGACTCCGGGGGGCCACAGTGAGCCTCCCTCCCTTGGGCTAGGGAATCCACTGGCAACCGTGTGGCACCACACCCCGAGCCTGCCAGGTCTACGCAGGTCCGCCTTCTGCCAGGGACTCCACTGGGACCGCCAGGCCTCTGCAGGTCCACCCCTGGTCAGAAATCCCCCGGCAACCATGGGACACTTGCCAGGCTTTCGCAGATCCACCCTTAGCCAGGGACTCCCCCAGTGACTGTGCAGACCTATGCCTGGCACCTGCAGGGCCTCCGCAGGTCTGCCCCTGGCCAGGAACTCCCATGATGACTGTGTGGCCCAACGCCCCACACAGGCAGGACCTCCGCACCTACAGGGCCTCCGCACCACCCCCATGTCCAGGGACTCCACCAGCGACCATGCAGCTCTGCACCCTGTGCCTGCCAGGCTTCAGCATGCCTGCCATTGGCCAGGGACTCCAGGAGCTGCACAGCCTGCATCCTCCCTCCCGTACCATCCCTGCCTCTGCACCACCCCACTAGTCTGGCCAGGGACTCCAGAAGCCGTGGGACTAGGGCAGTCCCTCCAGAGCCCTCCCTGCCTCTGTGTGGAGCCCTCTTCCTGGCCAGAGACTGCTGGAGCCATGGGCTCTCTTGGCCAAAGTCACCAGGCACCTGGCACTCCCAGAATCATGTGCACCATCCCCCACCCTGCTGCTTGATCCAGGCGTGCCCCACTCCGGAGATGCTCCCGCAGCCAGAACTCCCTGGCAGGGGCAGTCCCAAAGGATCTACACAGGGTCACTCCCTACAAAGTTCCAGCAACAATACAGTGAACCCACTGGGGTCTAATCTTGGAGACACACCTTCCTAACACTGAGGATGGCCAGAGGCAATGGTGAAAAACAATCATGGAGTGGAATCAACAGAAAAACTCTGGCAAGATGAATAATTAGAGTAGATCAGCTCCTCCAAAGAATGATAAGGCAGACACAGCACAAGATCCCTTGCATAGGCAAATAGCTGAGATGTCAGAAATCAAATTCAGAATGTGGATAGCAAAGAAGATCAGCAGAATGGAGGAAAAGATGGAATTAAAATTTCAAGCAGTAATCCAAAAGATGACCCAAAAGATGTCTAAAGAATTCAATGAATTCAAAGACAAAATGACCAAAGATTTTTGACACATTGAGACAAGAAGTTGCAGCCCTCAAAGATCTGAGAAATACAGTAGAATCCCTCAGTAACAGAATGGAGGAAGCAGAAGGAAGGATTTCTGACATGAAAGACAAAGCTTTCAAACACTCCCAAACCTACAAAGAGGAAAGAAATGGAAGGCAGAAACAGATCACTCCCTCAGAGAGCTCTGGGATAATTTGAAGAAAACCAATATTCGCCTCATACGGATCCCCAAAAGCAATGAAGCGACTTCACAAGACACAGAGTTTCTTCATGAGATTATGAAAGAGAAATTTCCAGACATGTCAAGAGATTCTGAAATTAAGATAGCAGACAGTTTAAGAACCCCAGCATGACTCAACCTAAATAAGACATCCCCTAGACACATCGTAATCAATTTCACTAAAGTTAATATGAAGGAGAAAATTCTGAAAGCAGCCAGACATAAGAAAACTATTGGCTACAAAGGGAAGAACATTAGAATAACTGCAGATCTCTCAGCTCAAACCTTTCAAGCTAGAAGAGGGTGGTCATCGACTTTTAATCTCCTAAAACAAAATAACTTTCAACCCAGGATCCTGTATCCAGCTAAACTGAGTTTTATTTATGATGGGGAAATTAAATACTTTAATGACGTCCACATGGTGAAGAAATTTGCCATAAATAAACCAGCTCCCCAGGATATTCTCAGACCTACCTTCCATAATGAACAGAGTAATCCTCTACCACAAAAGTAAACCCACTCAAAAACTTTTGATCACATTCCAACGTCCACAGTTGTGAAAGGATTCAAAATGTCCACCAGACTTTCAAAAGGCTTGTCACTATTCTCAATTAATGTGAATGGGTTAAATTGTCCTCTAAAGAGGCACAGGTTGGCTGACTGGATAAAAAAACTCAGGCCAGATGTCTGCTGCATACAAGAATCTCATCTTACCTTAAAAGATAAAATAGACTCAAGGTGAAAGGATGGTCATCTATACTCCAGGCAAATGGAAAGCAGAAAAAAGCAGGTGTTGCAATCCTATTTGCAGATGCAATAGGCTTTAAACCAACCAAAACAAGGAAGGATAAGGATGGACACTTCATATTTGTTAAAGGTACTACTCAATATGATGAGATTTCAATTATTAAAATTTATGCACCCAACCAGAATGTGCCTCAATTTATAAGAGAAACTCAAACAGACATGAGCAACTTGATTACCTCCAGCTCCATATTAGTCAGAGATTTTAACACCAGTTTGCCAGTGCTGGATAGATCCTCCAAAAAGAAGCTAAGCAAAGAAATTTTAGATTTAAACTTAACCATTCAACATCTAGATTTAACAGACATCTACAGAACATCTCATCCCAACAAAACTGAATACACATTCTTCTCATGTGTAGCCCATGAAACATGCTCCAAAATCAATCACATACTAGGTCACAAGTCTAACCTCAGCAAATTTAAAAAAATAGAAATTATTCCTTGCATCTTCTCAGACCATCTTGTAATAAAAGTTGAACTCAATAACAACAGGAATCTGCATACTCATACAAAAACATGGAAGCTAAATAGCCTTATGCTAAATAAAAGATGGGACATAGACGAGATTATGACAATGAAGACACAAATTATCAGAACCTCTGCATAAGGGGTACTGCAAAGGCAGTCCTAAGAGGAAAATGTATAGCACTGGAAGCCTTCCTCAAGAAAACAGAAAGAGAGGAAGTTAACAACTTAATGGGACATATTAAGCAACTGGAGAAGGAAGAACATTCCAACCCCAAACTGAGCAGAAGAAAAGAAATAACCAAAATTAGAGCAGAATTAAATGAAATTGAA
>CAUYRH010036808.1:0-18547 GCA_963574655.1 Perodicticus potto | reverse complement strand
TTTTTTTTTTTTTGTAGAGACAAGAGTCTCACTTTATCGCCCTCAGTAGAGTGCCATGGCGTCACACAGCTCACAGCAACGTCCAACTCCTGGGCTTAAGCGATTCTCTTGCCTCAGCCTCCGAGGCGCCCGCCACAACACCCTGCTATTTTTCTGTTTTGCAGTTGGGCTGAGGCTGGGTTTGAACATGCCACCTTCGGTATATGGGGCCAGCACCCTACTCGATGAGCCATAGGCGCCACCCATCTTCTTTTCTTTGTAGCTCTTGGCAGACTGCCATGGTATCACAGTCCACAGCAACCTCAAACTTTTAGGTTCAAGTGATAACCTTGCCTCAGCCTCCTGAGCAGCTGGGACTATAGGCACCCACCACAATGCCAGGCTATTTTTTTCTAGAGACAAGGTCTTGCTCTGGCTCAGGCTGGTCTCAAACCTATGAGCTCAGGCAATCCACCTGCCCTGGCCTCCCAGAGTGCTAGGTGTGAGCCACTATGCTGGCCAGAAGAATCATCTTCTATTTAACCTTTGGACTAGGACCTGTCTTTCCCTGTAGGGTTCTGCTAGCATAGGTGGGGATGTTTATTCAATATCTAGCCGGCGACACTCAAGATTACAAAACTTAAACTTGGGCTACACTTGGGGGAGGATGACGAACCGAGAGAGTAAGAGCTCTTCTTGTGAGAAGGGATGTATTTACCTTGGTTGGAGTGGGGAGGTTTTGTGTTAATGGATAGAGAAGTTCCAGCTGTCTGGTTCGGCACCCATAGCTCAGTGGTTATGGCACCAGCCACATACACTGGGGCTGGTGGGTTTGAGCCTGGCCTGGGCCTGCTAAACAAGAATGATAATTACAAAAAAAAAAAGTCAGTCTTTGTGGGGGGCACCTGTAGTCTCAGCTACTTGGGAGGCTGAGGCAAGAGAATCGCTTAAGCTCAAGAGTTTGAGGTTGCTGTGAGCTGTGACACCACAGCTCTCTACTGTGGGCAACAAAGTGAGACTCTGTCTCAAAAAAAAAAGAAGTTCCAGTTGCCAGTCATTGTCAGCCAATACACAGAGACTCGGGATAGGTCCACCAAACTTTATTTTGTCAGAAGTCCGGGATTCTGGAGAACATTGAGAGCAGCCTCTCCAGGACTGTTCTGTTCTTCCATTTCTAAAATTACAGTTTTATACATGAAAGTTCAAAGTAAAAATCATGTTAATCTTTATCTTAAACAACAATAATCAGCATAATCAGGCGGTGCTGCTCGGGAGGCTGAGGCAAGAGAATCACCTAAGCCCAGGAGTTGGAGGTTGCTGTGAGCTGTGTGACGCCACGGCACTCTACCGAGGGTGATAAAGTGAGACTCCGTCTCTACAAAAAAAAAATCAGCATAACCTGTGACCCATAATAAACAATAATCACCATTACCCCTGACCTAAAGCAACATTCCAATTCAAAGATTAATCTCCTAAATCAATTGCCCTGAACGACTCAAGATATATACTTTTAGGTTAAAACTGAATTTTAAAAACAGCAAGAATGGGAGACATGAGGGGAAGGTCGAGTAGGACCTAAACTGACCAGACCAGCTGTGACTCCATCTGATTTTCATTACATGTGCTTTCAGTGGGCTGTCATATTCCAAAGAGAAGACTCAGGTAAGCACATAAAGTCAAGAGCGGAAAAGGCAGGTCCATGGGAACAGAGATGGCTACGTAATTTGTAGGACCCTTCATTCAAAAAATAGGAAAAAGCTGTTGTTAAAGGTGCTAAATATAAAGATTTTCCATTTCTTCTAGTCTCTCTCCTGTCACTGTACTTTTTATTTACTATTTGGTGCCATTCTAAGTAAACATTTTAAATTGTTAGCATGAATTTGGGCATTCATCTTTATCTTGTACAATGCAAGCTTTAAATGCAAATATAACAGCATTTAACTTGTATGTGGAATCAAAATTGCACCAGTTTTAGTTTGTAGCTTGTATATACTTAAATGAAGTGGATGCTCAGTATTCATAGATTTTTGTATTTGTGAACTGGGCCCACTTGTTAAAATGTATCTGTAGCCCGCAAATTACTACTCTTGGCAGTTTCATCCTTCATGACATGCACATGTGCAGAATGGGGACATTTTGAGCTGGCCCACATGCACCTGCCCCCTAAGGTTGAACAAGCTAAAGGTCTGCTTTCTTGTTTAGCTCTTGTACTATAAACAGTCTTTTTTGTGGTCTGCTTACTGCCACATTTTTTGCTTTTTTTGTGCTTTTCTGGAGGCAATTTTGAGAGCACATATAGTGAGAATAAGATGGAGCCAGGCTGGGGCTGATGTGACACAGCTGGTCTGGCCTGTTTAGGTCCTACATGACCTTTACTTCATTCATGTCTCCCGTCCTTGTTGTTTCGTAAACTTACCTTTAACCTAAAAGTGTAAACTTACCTTAAACCTAAAACTAATTTAGGAGATTAATTTTTATTTTATTTATTTATTTATTTATTTGAGACAGAGCCTCAAGCTGTTACCCTGGGTAGAGTGCTGTAGCATCACAGCTCACAGCAACCTCCAATTCCTGGGCTCAAGAGAGTCTCCTGCCTCTGCCTCCCAAGTAGCTGGGACTACAGGCACCCACCACAATGCCCGGCCTTTTTTTTTTTTTTTTTTTTTTGGTTGCAGCCATCGTTGTTTGGCGTGTCCGGGCTGGATTTGAACCCGCCAGCTCACGTGTACGTGGCTGGCGCCTTAGCCCACTGAGCCACAGGCGCAGAGCCAGCCTTTCCATTTTTCTTTCCTTTCTCCACTCTAACTCCTCTCTCCCTTTTCCTCCATTTCTGGGGCAAAAATTCCAATAGTCCATACTTCCTAAATCACGGACTAACCCTGGCAAGACTCACTTCTCCAGTACCTTATGCGTGGGGACACCCTATCCTGGGCCTGGACCACTCTTTTAGCGCTGGTTAAAGGTCTGTCAGGGACGCCTGGTAACTTCCCTGGCCCCAGCCCCGGCCTCAGCCACTTCCTCCTCCTCTTCCTCGTAAGTTCTCTTTTCATCCTTGCTTAAACTTCATCTATTTTCTACCTCTAGTTTCCAATATGGGGACTGCTCAGTCACTGATTCCTCCTTCTTCACCTTTAAGCTACCTCTTAACTCACCTCAAGCCTCTACACCTTTATCCTGACCTTAAACCTAAACGCCTCATCTTTTTCTGTAATACCACTTGGTCTATGTACAAACTAGACAATGGCTCAGAATGGCCTGAAAATGGCACCTTTGACCTTTCAATCCTTACTGACCTCGACAAGTATTGTTGAAGATTGGGCAAATGGTCAGAAATCCCTTACATCCAGGACTTCCTCCTCCTCCAAAACATTCCTTCTTTGTGTTCAACTTATAAACCTTCTCAAATTTTCCTTGCACAAGCCAAATCAGTCCTCCACAAACCCCCCAACCACCCTGACGCTCCCCTATCTTCCTTCAACCCAACAGACAACCCTCCCCCTTCTGCCCTCCCACAGGCTCCTCCCCAGTCTCCTCCTACCCACAGAATTCCACCCCATCTGCTCTCCCTCCACTGCCCCCCACCTGCCTTCCATTGTCCACAGGCAGGAAAGGAAAGAAGGCAGACCAACTTCTCCACCTCATACTAGATCTGGCCATGCCTTTAGACCTTCCACTTCCAACAACCATAACCTCTATACCCTCTCCTAAACTTAGGTGAATGGAAGGTATCATCAGGGTTCATGTTCCCTTTTCTCTCTCAGATCTGTCCCACATAAGTCAGAAACTAGGTTCGTTCTCTAAAGAGCCCACAAAATATACTCAAGAATTCAGATATCTAACCCAATCATATGATCTGACCTGGCATGATTTATCAGTCATCCTCACCTGGACTCTGACTTCGGAGGCCAGGGAGCAGGTCTGTTTCCCAGCTCAGGCCCACACCACAGAAGATCTACGGAGAACAGACCAAACCCTGCCAGAGCACACCAGGGCTGTCCCCCAGGAAGAGCTCAAGTAGAATCACCAAACTGATGCTCCTGGAGTCCGCCTCCGTAACCACATGGTCCAGTGTCTCTTAGAGGAACTTTAAAAAGCAGCCCATAAAGCTGTCAATTATGACAAACTAAAAGAAATAACCCACAAACAGGATGAAAATCCTGCCCAGTTTTTAGCCCATCTTAACGAAACCCTCCACCACTACACCACCCTATTGCCACACAGCAACGAGGGCAGGCTCATTATCAACATGCATTTTATCTCCCAGTCTGCACCCAATACCTGGGAAAAACTCCCAAAATCCCCCAGACCCACCAATGAGATCTTGTTGACCTTGCCTTCAAGGTCTTCAATAACTGAGAGGAGGCCTCTAAGCGGCAGCACCTCTGAGAGCTCCAGTTATCGGCTTCCACCATTAGACAAGTCCTGGCTACTTCTTGAAACTCCTCTGGACAGTCCAGAAAAAGAAAACTTCCCCTAGGACCATGTGTTAAAAAACTGGCTACTGGGCGCAAGACTGCCCAAATCCAAACCATCCCCCCTCAAGCCGTGTCCTGCAGTGGTCCTCACTGGAAGTCTGACTGCCCAGGTCCTTTTGAGGATCTGGTCCACAGTCACTCCCAGGAACTGGATGAATTCCTCAACCTCTCAGGCTTAGCCGCTGACGATTGCTGGGTACTACTGGAGGTACAGGAGGCCCCCTGGATGATCACTAAGACTGAACTCTAGGTAACTCTAATAGTGGAAGGTAAGCCAACCTCTTCGCATTGATACTGGAGCCACTTACTCCACCCTACCCTCCTACAAAGGTCCTTTACAACAAACAGAAGATCTTGGTGGTGGGTATTGATGGCAATTTGCTATGGCCTCGTGCTACCCCATCCTTGTGGTGCTCACTTTCTGGACATTCTTTTTCACATTCATTATCAATGCTTCATGCAGCATTCCCCTACTAGGCAGAGATATCCTCTCAAAACTACAAGCAACCCTGACAATTCCTGCCAGCTCCCACCTCTCACAACCCATCCTACTTCTCTCTAACCCCTCCCCTAAAACTGTTCCATTCTTTCACTCAGACCTCCTGGTAGACCCTTTCGTGTGGGGTATCTGTCTTCCTTCTATAGCCTCCCATCATTCACCCATTCTCATTGCCCTCAGACCCTAACATTCATATCCTTCCCTTAAACAATACCCAATCCCCACAGGGGCCCACCAGGGTATTAAACCTCTCATCCTCAAACTCCTGTCAGCTGGTATTCTCAAACCTACTAACTCCACCTACAATACTCCCATCTTTCCTATAAAAAAACCCAATGGTTCATATTGGTTAGTGTAAGACTTACAGGCAATCAATGAAATTGTTAAGCCTATGCACCCAGTAGTCCCTAATCCCTATACCCTCCTATCTACCATTCCTTCCAATACCTCCCATTACATGGTTTTAGATCTCAAAGATGCATTTTTTACCATCCGCATCCATGAGCTCTCCAAACCCCTCTTTGCCTTCACCTTGACAAACCCTGATTCCTCCACTAGCCAACAACTCACTGATAAACCCTGATTCCTCCACTAGCCAACAACTCATTGAGAAACCCTGATTCCTTCACCAGCCAACAACTCACTTGTACAGTTAGTTCTCCCACAAGGATTTACAGATAGTCCTCATTACTTGGGTCAGGCACTTCAGTCCAAACTCCAGCAGTTAACTTTGCAAAAAAATTCCACAGTTCTTCAGTACATAGATGATCTCTTATGCAGCCCCTCCCCAACTGCCTCCCAGCAAGACATCATTCACTTACTATCTTTCCTCCCCACCAAGGGGTATGCAGTGGCCCCTTCCAAAGCCCAGTTAATCTCTCCCTCTGTCCAATACCTTGGCATCCTCTTGCAGGAATGAGAAAAACTCATCTCCCCTGACCACATTCAAGCCATCTCCTCCTTACCTCTTCCCCCAACAAAACAATGACCTCCTCTCCTTCCTGGAGGTTCTAACATGTTTTAGAGCCTGGACTCCCAATTTTGCTGCTTTGCCTAAGCCACTATACACCACCACTAAAAGTCCCCCAATTGACCTCCTTGACCAAAGCACTAACTTTGGTCAAGTTCCTTCCACTCCCTACAATCCTCTGTCCTGAACACTCTCCCTCCATCTCCCTGATCCTCGCTATCCATTACCTCTCAGTGTCAGAACACAGGATGTGCAGTACGGGTCCTAACACAGAAATCTCACAATAATCACCTCCCAACAGCATTCCTCTTAAAAGAGATAGAATTCACAGCCCTAGGCTGGCCCCCTGCCTCCAAGGGGTAGCAGCCATGTCCCTCCTTTTCCTGGAGGCCCAGAAATTTACCTGCCATGCCCTCACATATCCACTTACCACCCCTCATAACATTCCATCCCTTTTAAAACACCAACACTTAACCATCTTTACTTTCTGTACCTCATTTACTCCAGCTCCTAATCCTCTTTATAGAAAACCCTAACCTCCACTTTCCCCTTGCCCTGCATATAACCCCTAGCCGCCCTCCACTCACATGACCCTCATATTTCTCAGAACTCATTCCATGATTGCTGGCCTTCAGTCACGTAACATTACACCCTTTCCCAGTATCTCCCTCTTTGCCTTACCTAACCCTGAAGACACCTGGTTTATTGACAGCAATTCTTTTAAGCCCACTGCTCACTCCACTGACAAGGCGGGCTTTGCTAGTGTGTCTTCTTCTCACATTATTGCCTCTACTACTCTGTCCCCAGCACCTCCTCATAACAGGCAGAACTCTTAGCCCTCATTAAAGCCTTACATCTTGCACGAGGCTGCTCCATTAACATACACACAGATTCTAAGTATACTTTCCATATAATCCATCACCGTGCAGCCATACAGCAAGAAAGAGGATTCATTACCACCCAAGGCTCCTCTATTGTCAACGCCACACTCATTAAAAACCTCCTGAATGGGGTGGCGCCTGTGGCTCAGTGAGTAAGGCACCAGCCCCATATACCGAGGGTGGTGGGTTCAAACCCAGCCCCGGCCAAACTGCAACAAAAAAATAGCCGGGCATGTGGCGGGTCCCAGCTATTTGGGAGGCTGAGGCAAGAGAATCGCCTAAGCCCAGGAGTTGAAGGTTGCTGTGAGCTGTGTGATGCCACGGTACTCTACCGAGGGCGATAAAGTGAGAATCTGTCTCTACAAAAAAAAAAAAAAAAAAAAACCTCCCGAATGAGGGCACTCACCCAAAGGAAATGGCCATCATCCACTGTAAAGGCCACCAAAATAAAACAGATCCCATTTCCAAAGGCAACCAAAAGGCCAATACAGAAGCCAAATGGGTAGCTAAACACCCTTACACCCCTCCCCCCTAAGGCCAGTACTTGTCCTATGATAAATTCTCTGTATATACATCTGAAGAACAGGACAATTACCAGCACCTTCCTACATGGGAAGAATAGTTTCTTCAACAGGGAAAATGTATTCTTCCTTCCTCCCAAGCACAAAATATCCTCTCTTCCCTCCACAATAGCCTTCACGCTGGCTTTAGGCCTTTTTACACCCTTCATTTCTGCTCCTTTCGCACTCAGGACTATCTTCCTTATTATAACAGATAACCCAGTCTTGCACAACCTGCAACAGGGTCTCATCCCAGGGGGCCATAAAAACACCCCCTTTTCCCACACATCAGGCATGGGGCCAAACCCCCAGACAAGACTAGCAGATTGACTTCACCCACATGCCTCCTCTATGAAAATAAACTTCTTCTAGTTTGGGTCGATACCTTCTCAGGGTGGGTTGAAGCCTTCCCCACAACAGGCGAGAAAACCCATGAAGTTGTCTCCACCCTCCTCCACCACATTATTCCTCAATTTGGCCTCCCCAACTCCATTCAGAGTGACAACAGCCCAGGTTTCATTAGCCAGATCCCCTCCCAAACCTCACAAGCCCTACAAGTCCAGTAGCACTTACAAGTGCCTTACAGGCCCCAGTCATCAGAGAAAGTAGAACAAATCTTAAACAACATCTCACCAAATTAGTACTGGAATACAAACAATATTGGATTAACTCCTCCCCATTGCTTTTCTCCACATTCGCTCTATCCCTCGCAAACCCCTCTTTTACAACCCTTTTGAAATAACGTATGGCAGAATTATTATTCTAGGCTCTGGACCCTCTTGAGACTCCATCATAGGAAAACTATTTTCCCATCCTCCAGGAAACCAGGGATGAACTTAGAAAAACAATAAACCAGCTCTTACCCCAAACCTCAGCAAAGAAAGTCAGAGACCAATTAGCAAGACAAGTTTTCCTCAAATCTCCCTTGCCCCACAGGACACTATCCCCTCACCGGACAGGTTCTCACGTGGTTCTCTACAGCACCCCCACAGCCATTTGCCTATTGGAGCCCCCCCCAGTCAGGATCCGCCAATCCCAAATAAAGCTATATCCTACAGAAAAACTTCCAGCACTGGAAAACCCCCACTGGAAATCACAAAGTACTACCCTATACCACCTTAAAACTCACCAGGATCCCTGAAGAGTCCACTTCCCCACAAATGTGTAATACTGCTCCCCGTTTCTTCCCTTTTCTTCATAACTTTTCTCAAGATGCCTGGCTACTCTCACAGGTTCAAAGCTAGGATAAACTCTTTGAAGCCTTTAAAGATCTGTGGCTACAAGACACCTTCCAAGACTCCCCCCCTGAGGAAACTCAACTTCTCTTCTTCCTACTCCTTTTCCTTCTGGCTACCCCTCCTGTCCATCCTGGCCTTTCTCCCCTCCCCCGTTAACCCCAACTGAATGCACAGGTTGTCTTACCCAAACCTCGTATCTCCATGAATACCTTACCAACGCCCATTTCCACGTCAACTACGCCCAATTCTTACCTCAGACCCCCTATTTCACTAGCCACGCTTACATGCTAGCACACTGTTATGATGGTATCAAAGTCTCTAAATGTTCTGATGGAGAAAAAGAGATTCCTACTGGAGCAGCAAAGTATCGGGCACTGGATGCCCCAGAGGTGAAGCAGGAATTACTGTCTACAGGACATACCTCACGCATGCAGTATTATCAGACAGAGGAGGAACCCAGGGCATAGCACTTCAGACAGAAACAGGACAACTCATAAAAACACTCTTCTCTTCCAGTATAACACCTCCACCCTATAAAAGATTAGACCTCACTGTCCTGCAAGACCTACAACAATACTTACTCCTTGGCTTTTAAACTCTTCCTCTCTCCTCTCCCCTTCAGGATGCTGGATGTGCCTTTCTCTATACCAACATCTTTTCAGTCCCGTACCTGACAACACCTAACTCTTCCATTCTGGCAGAAAATGACACAGCTCTGTTCGGCCCTGTAACTACGGGCTTTCCACCCCTAGCCTCTCCCAATTTAACCTGCTTCAATCTCATCGGCACAGGAGACTCTTTAGGCTTTATAAAGCCTGATCTCTGTTCCCTCAACTCAACTCTTCCCTTGTCTAACTCCTCCTGTGCCCCTTGGGGAATATTTTTCCTCTATCTATCAGTGCCTGCACGCTAACCACTCTGGTCTTTGCACCAGAGTTTTCCATACCTCCCAAGTCTCTTTTGGAATGATTCCCTGCCAACACGGGTCCTGACACATCCCCCTACTTTCAGACAAAAAAGAGGCATCTTCCTCCCTGTACTCCTTGGAACAGACATAGTAGCTGGACTTGGCATGGCCATTGCAGGCATTAGTACATCAACCCACTTTTACCACCAACTCTTCCTTGAACTCAACGAAGATATGGAAAAGGTAGCCAACTCTTTAGTTGACCCTACAATCCCAAATTAATTCTTTAGCTCAGTAGTCCTCCAAAATCACCAAGCCTTAAATTTACTTATACCAGAAAAAGAAGCCCCCTGCATTTTTCTGGGTAAAGAATGTTGTTTCTTTGTCAACCAGTCAGGAATAATCATAGGCAAAGTAAAAGAACTCCAAGAACGAATCAAACAGAGACAAACATATCTTGAATCACCTAATCCCTGGTCCTTATTTGATTCCTGGCCTCCTTGGTTATTTCCGATTTTAGGGCCACTAATTATGATCTTTCTCATTCTCAGTTTCAGACTAATAATCCTCCACCTCATCTTCCGATTTATTGACCAGACAGTCACCTGAAAAACCACCACTCGTATACTCATCCTACGTGGATATCAACCATTTCAGACTGAAGACCCAAGAGTGTTGCTGTAAACACCACCCCCATCCCTTTTTTCCCTTTATAGGCAGCCCACGCCAACCCTCAACCCCCCAAAAGCAAAGAAACACCATGCCCATCACTCTACCTCTAAAAAGACCAGGATAATAGGGCCCAGTGCAGGGACCAACCCCAACTAGAACCCAGTGCAGGACAGAGAAATGACTCGCACAAGTCCCACCCAGGAAGGAGTAAGTGCACCAACACCCAACCCCTGGACTCTTATATTCCCAGCCCACCTTGACCCATGTGCTGACTTCCTTTTTGAACTCCATCCACTCACACAGAGTGAATAAAGGTCACACAGAACCTAGACTCTTGTGTTTCCTTGTGTTCACGTCTTGGAATAACCTCTCAGCATTCTTCACAGAAATTAAAAAAAAAAAAATCTAAAAACTTATATGGAAACACAAAAGACTCATAGCCAAAGTGATCCTGAATAAAAAGAACAAAGTTGGAGGCATCACTACCAGACTTCAAAATATACTACAAAGCTGTAGCAACCAAAACAGCATGGTTCTGGTATAAAAATAGATACATAGACCAATGAGCAAGTGGAGCCAGGTACTGTATCACACAACTGTAATCCCAGATACTTGGGAGACTGAGATGGGAGCATCACTTGAGACCAGAAGTTCAAATCTAGCCTGGGCAACATAATGAGATTTTGTCCCTTAAAAACAGAATACAGAACCTAGAAATTAACCCAGATACCTAAAGCCAACTGATTTTTGAAAGGTGCCAAGAACACTCACTAGGGAAAGGATAGTCTCTTCAATAAATGGTGCTGAACAAACTGGATATCCACATGCAGAAGAAACTAGACACTTACCTCTATATAAAAATCAACTCAAAACGGATCAAAGACCAAAATGTAAGACTCAAACTACAAGACTACTAGAAGACAAAACAGAAGAAACACATCAGGACATTGGTCTGGGCAAAGATTTTATGAATAAGACCTTAAAAGTACAGGAAAGAAAAGTAAAAATAAACAAGTGGGATTATAGAAAACGAAAAAGCTTCTAGCCAGCAAAGGAAAAAAATGACAGACTGAAAAGTCAATCTACAGAATTTGAGAAAATATCTGAAAACTATCCATCCAACAGTACTAATACCCAGAATACATAAGGATTTACAATAAACTAATATGAAAAAAAAACAATGAGAATAGTTTGAAAATGGGAAAATGGAGTCAGATACAGTACCTATACAGATACAGGACACACCTATAGTCCCAGCTCCCTGGGAGACTGAAGTAGGAGGATTGCTTGAGACCAGAAGTTTAAATCTAGTTTGGACAGTATAATGAGACCCTGTTCCTTAAAAACAAAACAAAACAAAACAGCAAAAAAAGGCAAATGATCAGAACAGACATCTCAAAAAACATACAAATGGGCTCAGCTCCTGTAGCACAGTGGTTAGGGCGCCAGCCACATACACTGAGGCTGGCTGGCTCGAACCCGGTCTGGGCTAGCTAAAACAACAATGACAACTGCAACAAAAAATAGCTGGGCATTGTGGTGGGTGCCTATAGTCCCAACTACTTGGGAGTCTGAGGCAAAAGAATCACTTAAGCCCAAGAGTTGGAGGTTGCTGTGAGCTGTGACGCCAAAGCACTCTACTGAGGGTGACATAGTGAGACTCTGTCTCAGAAAAAAAAAAAAAGGACATACAAATGGCCAACAAATATATGAAAAAATGCTCAACATCACACGTCATTAGGAAAATGCAAATCAAAACCACAATGAGGTATCATCTCACCCCAGTAAGGAGTATTATCAAAATAGAAAAAACAAAAGCTGGTGGGGATGGAGAAAAGGGAACTATCATACTCTGTTGGTCGGAATGCAAATGAGTACAGCCACTATGGAGAACAGAATGGAAGTTCCTCAAAAAACCACAAGTAGAATTATCACATGATCCAGCAATTTCACTGCTAGGAATTTATCCAAGGAAAGGAAATCAGTTTATTAAAGAGCCATCCACACCCCTATTTTTACTATAGCACTACTCACAATAGCCATATATGGAATCAACCTAGATGACTAACAGCTGAATGGATAAAGAAAATGTGGTCCATATACACCAGGGGTCCTTAAACTTTTTAAACAGGGGGCCAGTTCACTGTCCCTCAGACCGTTTGAGGGCTGAAATATAGTTTAAAAAAAAAAAAACTATGAACAAATTCCCATGCACACTGCACATATCTTATTTTGAAGTAAAAAAACAAAACAGGGGTGGCACCTGTGGCTCAAAGGAGTAGGGTACTGGCCCCATATACTGGAGGTGGTAGGTTCAAACCCAGCCCTGGCCAAAAACTGCAAAAAAAAAAAAAAAGGGGGGGGGGGAACAAATACAATATTTAAAATGAAAAATAAAGAAAGGCGTACCCTATCTGCAAAAAAAAAGACCTAACTTCAGAAAAAATAAGGCCCCCCCCTTAACCATTAAAAAAGGCCCTACTAACTGCAAAATAAAAAAAAAAGTAGAGCTCCTAACTTCAAAAAACAAATCCTAACCTGTTCTTACCTCGGTCCTCAGGTAGCAGCAGGCTCTGCACAAACAAGCTCATGACTCCTCCAATCAAGAGACTCAGAGACAGAGAGAAGGAGGGGAGTCTGAGAGTGCCGGGCACATTCCACACATGCGCACTGCGGCCAGGAACAGTCAGCTGCTAAGCAGAACAGGCAAAAACATCTGGCGGGGAGAGACAGAAAGAAGGAGGGGAGTCCAAGAGTGCGGCGCACATTCCACACAGGAGCACTGTGGCCCAGGATGAGTCGGCTGCTAAGCAGGACAGGCACCGGCAGCAAAAACACCTGGCAGGCCGGATAAATGTTCTCTGTGGCCACATCTGGCCCACAGGCCACAGTTTGAGGACCCCTGGAGTAGAGTATAAATGTCATAACACAATAATTACAAGACGTGAAGGGTATGTTAACCAGTTTGGTGTAAGCATTCCAAATTGTAATTAAAATCAGCACACTGTACCCCATAAATGCATTAATGTACACAGTTATGATTTAATAAAAAAAAATTGTTAAGAGGGGGAAAAAGATTCCTTTCAGAATATTGCTGCTCATCGACAATCTGCCTAGTCACCAGAGCACTTTCATAGAGATATATAAGGAGATTAATGCCTGCCAAGATAATATTGAAGGAGCTAAGGAAATTCTATCCCAAAATCTGAGTCCTTGGTATAAAGAATATTTTGAATTAAGGCCATTCATGATCAGAAAGCACTGGAAGAGACCTTTCCTCTATCTATATAAAACCTGAGTAACCTGATTGTGGATCAAAAGGGGCTGCTGACTTCCTTTTTACATGCTAACAGACATGGCCCCAAAACACACTACCTGTTTCTCAGATTAATTTACAAATCAATGTTTCCACCCATCTACACACACACCCCTAGCGACCACTTGCTGCACCTATACTTTCCACATTCGCCCCCCCGCCCCCGCCCCTCAGAAAGGCATCTATAAAGGTCTCTGATTGGGTACTCAAGTGGTTTCCCCCAAGTGCATGGCACTTGGAAATAAACCTTTCTCTTACTAATCTACTGTAATTGAGTTGATCCTCCAGTGAACCAACCAAGGGAAAAGGGCAGGTTTCACCATGATCCCTACAATATCGATCTGTAGCCCATGGATAAAGGAGTACTTTTGACTTTCGAGTCTTATTATTTAAGAAATACATTCATTAGGACTATAGGGGCTTGGCTTGGCACCCGTAGCTCAGTGGCTAGAGCACCAGCCACATACACCGGGGCTGGTGGGTTCAAACCTGGCCCACGCCTGCCAAACAACAACAATTACAACAACAACAAAAAATAGCCAGGCATTGTGGCGGGTGCCTGTAGTTCCAGCTACTTGGGAGGCTGAGGCAAGAGACTTTCTTAAGTCCAAGAGTTTGAGGTTGCTATGAGCTGTGACTCCACAGAGTCACTATACCAAGGGTAACATAGTGAGACTTATCTCAAAAAAACAAAAAAAGACTATACGGACTTATAATGATTCCTCTGATGCATCTAGGCAAAGTAAACTAAAGACCTTCTAGAAAGGATTCACCATTCTAAATGCCATTAAGAACATTTGTGGGGCGGCGCCTGTGGGTCATCGAGTAGGGCGCCGGCCCCATATAACAAAAGTGGCGGGTTCAAACCCAGCCCTGGCTGAAATGCAACAAAAAAATAGCCGGGCGTTGTGGTAGGTGCCTATAGTCCCAGCTACTCGGGAGGCTGAGGCAAGAGAATCACCTAAGCCCAGGAGTTGGAGGTTGCTGTGAGCTTTGTGACGCCACGGCACTCTACCAAGGATGATAAAGTGAGACTCTGTCTCTACCACAAAAAAAAAAAAAAAAAGAAGACGAAGAACATTTGTGATTCATGGAAGGAAGTCAAACTACCAACATTAAGAGGAGTCTGGAAGAAGTTGATTCCAACTATCATGGATGACTTTGAGGGGTTCAAGATTTCTGTGGAGAAAGAAACTGTAGATGTGGTAGAAATAGCAAGAAAATTAGAATTAGAAGTGGAGCCTGAAGATGGGACTAACGTGCTGTAATCTCACAAGAAAACTTGAACAGGTGAGAAGTTGCTTCTTATGGATGAGCAAAGAAAGTGGTTTCTTGAGATGGAAATTACTCTTGGTGAAGATGCTGAGAACACTGTTGAAATGACAACAAAATCTTAATATTACGCAAACTTAGTTGATAAAGCAGCAGCAGAGTTTAAGACTGACTCCAAATTTGAAAAAAGTTGTATTGTGCTATCAGTTGTAAAATTTTGTAAAATGCTATTAAACAGCATCATATGCTACAGAGAAATCTTTTCTGAAAGGAAGAGTCAACTGATGTAGTTCAGTATCTCCAATGTTTTATCTTAAATTGCCACAGCCATCCTAACCCTCAGCAGCCACCACCCATCAGTCAGCAGCCATAATCAAAGGCAAGACCCTCCATCAGCAAAAACGATTAAGACTCACTGGCTCAGGCTTGGCACCTGTGGCTCAACAGGCTAAGGCGCCAGCCACGTGCACCTGAGCTGGCAGGTTCGAATCCAGTCCGGGGCCCGCCAAACGACAATGATGGCTGCAACCAAAAAATGGCCCGGCGTTGTGGCTGGTGCCTGTAGTCCCAGCTACTTGGGAGGCGTAGTCAGGAGAATCGTTTGAGCCCAGGAATTGGAGGTTGCTGTGAGCTGTGATGTCACTGCACTCTATCCAGGGTGACAGCTTGAGGCTCTGTCTCAAAAAAAAAGAAGACTCACTGGCTCAGATGATCCTTGGCACTTTTTATCAATGAAGTATTTTTAATTAACGCATACACACTATTTTTTTAGATACACGATTACCATACACTAAATAGACTATAATACAGTGTAATTTTTATATGCACTAGCAACCCAAAAAATTTGGTGACGCACTTCATTGTGATATTTGCTTTATTGTAGTAGCCTGGAAACAAACCCACAGTATCTCCAATGTATGTCTATATTCCTCCAAACTGTCCAGGTCATCAAAAACAAGGAAAATCTAAGAAACTGTCACAGCTAAAAAGAATCTAAAGAAACATGATGACTAAATGCAATGTGGTATCCTGGATGAGATCCTTAGTTTTCACCTAATTCCTTAGGACAGAAAAACATATTAGGTAGAAACTAAGAAAAATCTAAATAAAGTATAGGTTAGCATTAATTGAGATAAATGCAACATACTAATGTTAGATGTTAATAGGAGAGACTAGATAAGAGATACATGAGAACTATATACTATCTTCACAATATTCTGTAAATCTAAACTTATTCTAAAATTAAAAGTTTATTTTAGAAGGAACAGAGGTCAGAATAAAATTTTTTTTGTTTTGTTTTGTTTTTAATTGAGGCAGTCTCACTTTGTCTCCCTCTTTAGAGTGTTGTGGCATCACAGCTCACAGCAACCTCCAACTCTTGGATTCAAGTAATTCTCTTGCCTCAGCCTCCTTAGTAGCTGGGACTACAGGCACCCGCCACAATGCCCAGCTATTTTTTTGTTGCTGTTGTTTAGCAGCCCCGGGCCAGGTTTGAACCCACCAGCCCTGGAGCATGTGGCTGGTTATGAGCTATGAGTGCCCAGCCTATGGAGATAGTTTTATACCTCTAAAATCATCTAATCCTATGATATCTTTGCTTCAATTAACCAACATGGGGTAGAAGACATAAGAGTATAGTGAAAAAGATTGACTACTAATAGATTCCTTAAAATCTATTAAATTTTTAATCTCTAAAATTTTCTTTAAAAAATTCTTTTAAAAAAAGAAAAGGCGGCACCTGTGGCTGATCGAGTAGGGCACCAGCCCCATATACCAAAGGTGGCGGGTTCAAACCCGGCCTCGGCTGAACTGCAAAACCGAAAAATAGCCGGGCATTGTGGTGGGCGCCTGTAGTCCCAGCTACTCGGGAGGCTGAGGCAAGAGAATCACCTAAGCCCAGGAGTTACCAAGGGCGATAAAGTGAGACTCTGTCTCTACAAAAAAAAAAGAAAAGATAGTAGAACCTCTGCAAATTGACCACTCAAGGCACTATAACAGAACTGTCAACATATGGAGGTGAACATAAGTAACTAGGCCTACTGTTACTGTGGTGCATGTCCAATCTATAAAACTAGGTCAATGAATGGAGATGGTCAATGTAGGGAGGTGGTTAACTATGGCATGTTCTACTGTATCTAACCCAACAAACAATTTTTCCTTTAACCCTGACCCCTATTTAAAGTGCTGGGTTGTGTAGTATATTGGTTTCTTGGGGTTTTAATGTGCCTGCACTACTTAGCCAACTCTTTCTTGTCCATTAAGTAAAAGGACAGAGGCTCGGCGCCTGTGGCTCAACGAGCTAAGGCGCCAGCCACGTACACCTGAGCTGGCGGGTTCGAATCCAGCCCGGCCCGCCAAACAATGAGGGCTGCAACTAAAAAATGGCCGGGCGTTGTGGTGGGCGCCTGTAGTCCCAGCTACTTGGGAGGCGGAGGCAAGAGACTCGCCTGAGCCCAGGAATTGGAGGTTGCTGTGAGCTGTGATGCTACAGCACTCTACCCAGAGTGACAGCTTGAGGCGCTGTCTCAAAAAAAAAAAAAAAAAAAAAAGTAAAAGGACAGAGATTCAAGTTCATCCTCACAAGTTTTGTGTTTGTATATGTTAATTATTCTCTCTTCTCTTCTGCTTATTATATTATACAAGTTTCACTGTAACTTTACAATTTAGTTTTTAAATAACAGAATAATCAAATGGAAATGTGTGTAGATGGGTGCATATAAATGAATAGTCAGAAGAATGGATTTTGTAAGTGATTAAGTTATATGTAGTTTCTTAGCTCCAAGTTCACGTCTATAATCCACTCCAGGGATTCTTGCCAGGGGCTGGGATATTTGGCAATGTCTGGGAACATCTGGCCGTTTCTAGGACTTCTGACAATATCTAAAACGATTTTTGGTTGTCACAACTGGAGAGATCTTATTAGCATCTAGTGGGTAAAGGTCATGGATGCGGCACATCCTACAGTTCACAGGACAGTCCCCAACAACAAAGAGCTATCTGGCCCCAAATGTCAACAGTGCCAACTCTGAGAAACCCTACTCCACTCTGTAAAGCTGCAGCTAGAAGTCTTAAAAACAGCATTTTTAGAACTAGTGATAAGTGCAGCAACTTGGAAAATGAAAGGAATTATGCTAAATGAAGAAGTCCAATCCTAAAAGCTTACTGTTTGATTCCATTTATGTAACATTCCTGAAATCACAAAATAACAGAAATGGAGAATGTATTAGTGATGGCCAGTGGCTGGGGAAAACAGGGGTAAAGGACTTGTAGGAGGGGATGTGGGTGTTGGATCCTTATGATGGAACTATTCTGTATCTTAACTATCAACATTTGTATCCTAGTTTTAATACTACACTATAGTTTTGCCAAGATATTAACATTTGGGGCAACTGGGTAAAGGGTACATAGGCTCTCTCCATATGATTTCTTATAACTGCACATGAATCTACAAGTATCACAAAATAAAATGTTTAATTTTATTTTAAAAAGCAGCAAGAACCTTCAGTTTCCATAATACAAAGTTTTTTAAAAATCCCATCTCATGGCTTGGCGCCTGTGGCTCAGCAGGTTAAGGTGTCAGCCACGTACACCTGAGCTGGCAGGTTCGAATCCAGCCCGGCCCGCCAAACAACAATGATGGCTGCAACCAAAAAATGGCCGGGCGTTGTGGCGGGCGCCTGTAGTCCCAGCTACTTGGGAGGTGGAGGCAGGAGACTCGCTTGAGCCCAGGAATTGGAGGTTGCTGTGAGCTGTGATGCCATAGCACTCTACCCAGGGT